>VDFB02118405.1:0-21025 GCA_007258455.2 Sequoia sempervirens | reverse complement strand
TATCCATCACATGTGTCAACTCCTCCTCGAACATCAACTGTTAAATAGACCATGTAAATAAATATTAGTACATTATACTATCTCTTATTAATATTCATTTTAAAACAAATGCAAGTAATGAATTCACAACTTAAATTTTACCTGTGTCACTATTCCAATGTCCCTCTCTAGCAGAGAGAATTCTCAGACGTGTGCTCCACTCCCCTGCGTCTGATCTATAATATCCACATCGTGGAAGTCATAATTGGAAGTGTCTAGGGGATGCTCGGCAGGCTCTACAAGAGGACCCAAGCATATTTGGTGGCACATGGAGCAAGTATGTGGTACACAAATATGTGGACTTGACGAGGATGATGCAACAGCACTCGAGCCATCACCAACATCACCAGAATGTGGCTGAGCTACTACAGAAGCATGTGAAACCAAAAGACTACTCAAAGAGTGAATAGTGTGGATAGTCTGTGTGGCCGCATCCTGCATAATATCTGGATGGTATACTGGAGGTGGCCGAGGAAGGGAAGGAGGGGGAACATATGGGCCCTGGACTACTCTAACTGCCCCTGGTCTATATTGGGGCATACCTCCACCAACGCCTTGGAAGGGTTTAATGACAAAGTAATTTACATGATGCCCTAACACAAACTCAACGTATAATTTTTTATAAAGTAAAATGTATATCACAATTGTTGTTCGGGTGGTTTCAAAACCATACACCACAATCCCAAAAAGTTTTCTACAATGTCTCTATGAGTGCAATTCATTTTATAGAAAGTTTTGTTTTATTAACATTAACCGCAAACCAGTTATGTGGGTTAAATAAAATAAAGAGGCTATTTGGGCTTTGGTTATTCCTAGATCTTTCACATCATCATAGGACAATCCACATGCATAATATTCTCTCATGTCTTCTCACCACGAATGAAAGGCATTATGTTGCGAGGAGAGGGTTTCTATGTTTTTAATTATTTCTTTCATTGTGTTTGACATCTCAAATAATTGAGGGACTCTCGTATAAACTTCAGAAATGCCCCTTAATTGTTGCAATTTTTCACAAATTAATTCTTCAATTGATGGCTGTGGAGGGTGGAGGTGGTGGGAGCAGCATAATGCCCGGATCAAAATTAAAAAATTAACGCACTAAAATTAGACAATATAAATGAAATAATTATAAAATACCTTTAGTTTTTAAAATCCAACAAAACCCTAGTTTTAACAAAATCTATAAAATTCTCTAATTTTTAATCCAAATACATAAAACACTATTTCAAAATCAAAATCCATTACAAACATTCAATTTTCATCAAAATCCATACTAAACTCAATTTTTTCATAAAAAATCTATCAAAAACCCTATTTTGAAAAAAATCAACTAAAATTACACAAATCTAATTGAAAATTTGATTAGAGAAAAGAAAAATCAATAATCTAACCTTTTGAAGATGGATTTGCACCAAATCGAATATCTGGTTTGTGGAATGAACTTTTCACTGTGTGCCTGCCATGGTTAACCAATTGTGAAATGAGAATGAGTTTTAATCGGGCCGATATGGAAATATATATGTTGTCACAAATCGGATATCCAATTTTAATCAGATATCTGATTTGGAAATCTAGGTTTGGGCTTTGCTTCGGTAGTGTGTACTGACACCCAACCCACTTAAAGTCAACTCGGCATTTTCGTGTTTTTGAGTCGATGAAACACGTTATTTTTTCTCCATTGCCACTTTTTGGCATACCATGATCCTGCACATGCCCAGATCTTGAAATTAAGCATTCCAAAATTTGAGGGGATTGTAACCAATTGATAGTAAATAAGATTTTATCAAGAGTTTTACCAATATTTATAAACCTCGTATTCCTATTGGTCCAAGTGTAGGTCCTATGTTTTGGAGCTACATCCATGAGATCCACATTTGTTATGAACATTTGAAATTCAATTTGAGATTGTGAAATGCAAGAAAGGCCCCCACTTTTTTCTTCATGGAGAGAAATGCATTGAAATATCCCTCAAGGATAAATTTATTGTTCGACTTTGAGATTATAACTCATTCTATACCTATATTTTTTCTTTAGATTTAGTCAAACCATAAACATTAATTAAGCAAAATGAAATATCAAAAAGTAAAATTATTACCTCAAGGAGCATCCAATTGATGAAAAGAGGATTAAATCCATAAATACTAGAAAGATTTCTTATAATATTCCCAAAACCCTGCTATCTCAAGTACATCCAAACAAAATCCTTTCTAATCTTTGCATTGGTTTAAAAAGATGTTAAAAACTAAAGACTTCATTTTTTTCTTCTAATAGAAATATATTGATCAATAGTTGTCAATTTGACACTTTTTCATACACATTTTGTTAGGTATATTCAATCTTCTAACATTCCATGTGGCAATCTACATTGTTCTCTAAGGGAGGAATTGCCCCTTAGGTCTTCAACATGTATTTTTAATTATAGGTTGCCTATTCAATAACACATTTTCTTCCCTTTCTTTATAATTTTTTTTCCTCCCACATTTACCCATAGATCATATATTAGCATTTAATAATATATATGTTGATTGACTAATGCATCTATAGTTTGCGATACCTAATTCTTCATCCAAGTCATTTTGTTAGTTGTGTTAACAATAAAAGTAAAGTGTATCCTAAGATTTCAACTACTCGCTAAAAATTTGAGTTGGTGTATCCTAACATTTGTTATCTTCATTCCACTAGAAAAAGTTGGTCCAAATTGGTATAGGTTTCAAAATCTACAAAGGGCTTTTTTGCCAAAAGGGATTTTTTTATTATCAATAAAGTTGTTCTTTTTTCTTCTTCATTTTTCTTTTCATTCACATATTTCCTCTTTACTTTTTCTTGAATAAATTTTCTTTTGTGTAGGTCTTTGGTTCCACATTTAAACCAAAAGAAAGAAAGATGGGATATTAGGACCATTTTTTAGTAGATAGCTCATACTGACATCATAGGTGAAAATAGTGACTAGATCATGCATATGTCCTATATACACTATTTGACTAGCTCATACACATCACATGTACACATAGTGATATGCCACAAAAGCTATAGCAAAATGATATGCTAAGATTTCATAATGAGAAAATAAGGTACTTACCCTACTTTACATTTTATTATATCTCTTAATAATAGTATTGATAGTGGAGGTATGGCTAATGAAAATGGAAATTAAAGAGAGAACATGAGCAATGATGGGTTGGAAAACATTAGAAGGGGAATAATGGTATGAGATGCATGAGAGAGAACATTGGGTTTACATCGGATATGAGAAGTAGTAACTCTCAAGGTTTCTAGAAGGAAGAAATATAAGGAGAGTTTGACGATCAAAATAGGCAAGGTATCATGGGAAATGAAAAATATAAGAGATTGTGGAGGATCTAGGTGTATCATTAAGTTTTGTGAAGCATTTACTCTAATAATCTCCTATCTGTTGAGTGGTTGTTCAATCATTTAGGACTTTTAAATTATTGTTTTTAGGTTTATGTTCAATAAATTTAAGGGTTTAGGGTGGGTTTAGGGTTTAGGGTTTAGGGTTTAGGGCTCAAGGTAGGGTTTAGGGTTTAGGGTTTAGGGTTTAGGGTTTAGGGTTTAGGGTTTAGGGTTCATGGTTCAAGGTTTAGGGTTTAGGGTTTAGGGCTCAAGGTTCAAGGTTTATGGTTCAGGGTTTTAGGGTTTATGGTTCAGGGTTTCAAGGTTTAGGGTTGAGGGTTTAGGGTTAGTGTTTAGGGGTCAAGGTTTAGGGTTCAAGGTTCAAGGTTTACAGGTTAGGGTTTCGGGTTAGGGTTTAGGGTATAGGGTTTTAGGTTTTTGGGTTAGGTTAAGGCTTTTGGGTTAGGTTAAGTGTTTTGGGTTTAGGGTATTCAATATTCTACCATCGTTTCAATGTTATAGTTATTTTATATTGTTCTAGTTATTTAAAAAAAAAAAATTGCATTTCTTTTGGTCCTTGAGTATGCGCATCATGATTCTCTATTAGTGAAATTGTTTTGATTATCAAGGGTGCAAAAAAAAAAAGACTAACTTGTAGGTTCCAAAAGTTTGAATTACATCATTTAGAAACCATGATGAGCTTATTATCTTTTAACAATGCCTTTAAACCTCCATTTCATAAGATTTTACCATGCAGAAGTTGAACTAGATCCAAAGGATTATTATCAAGATTAAATACACCAACAATATATATTGTTTAAAATAATTTTTGTCTGTTAGTGACACTTTGAACAAAATATCAAATCGAAATTATTATTATTAAAAACTATAATATGAATATCCAAAGGATTAGCATTATTGTTAAGATTATCAAGATTAAATACACCAACAATATATAGTGTTTAAAATATTTTTTGTCTCTTAGTGACACTTTAAACAAAATATCAAATCATAAGTAAAATTATTATTATTAAAATTATTTTAATTCACCTTTGCAATCACAATTTTCTTAATTTCACCATGCATGTAATATGAACTACCTTGAGTTTATAAAACATTGTATATTTCAAATAAAAATATTTACACATAAGCTTCTCTTAGCTTCAAGAATATTTATTCAAATATTCTCTACTGACAAGGCCAACCACGTGAAGGTGGAAGCTTGCATGGCCTCCCCTAATTGACCTAAGACGACCACAAAACAACACAACACCACACAAAACAACACAATACCACAAAACAATACATCATACAAAACAACACAACACATACATTTTATTTTATTTATTAAAAATTATTTATATAGCTTTACATGTGATTATTTTAGTCATTTGCAATGATATTAATATGTGAGAAGCTAAATATTTATTAAATTTTAATCACATTTTTTTTTTAATGTTTTAACATTTTTTTATTAATTATAGATATTAAAATATCATTTTATAATTGCAGTGACATGCTTATGTCATTTTATAATTCATTATGCTTTTTTACATTATATTTTTGTAAGACATTTAAAAAAGTCTTATTATTATGACAAGTTAAAATGTTTTTTTTTTTTTTGTATTTTTTGTGGCATGGTTATGTAATGTGAATATAAAGTGAATACATTTTCTTTTTGTAATGGTAATTTATGATTATCCTTTGTGAAATATTTTATAAATGATGCATAAAATATTTAGGAAGGGGTTTGTGTTGTGATTAATAAATGGTAAATTTATTTTCAAAATTGTGGTTTGTAACTTTAGTGTTGAGATTAGAATTAATAAATTCTTAAATAAAAATTTAACATTAATCAAAATTATTCAAAAATGCAAAGTAAACAAGGCACAAAACTTAAAGAATGGTCTTGGCCTATCAACCATTCTTTAAGCTATCGGACAAACACACAACCTCAAGGAATAACCATGGCCATTGGCTATTCCCTTCGGTCTTTAGAAGGGGTTTTTAGCCCCTTCCAATAAATTATTTTATTAAAAATTATATTTGTACATGTTACAATGCTATTAGGTCAATGTGTTTGACCAAAGTATTACTAAAGAAATGGTCAATGTCTAATTCCATCCCTTGTTGCTCTAAATACAGACTAGAAATGTCACTCTTAGGCTTGCTATTATGGTTAAAAACGACATACGGAAAATTCACTACAGCAATTCGACGGAGTCAACAATTCACGGTGGGGAAATTAAAATTCAAGGCCATGACAATTGATCACTCGAAAAATTAATTGCATTGGCGTTTAATTTTCCATGGTGGTGAATTGCTGGTGGCAGTGAATTTTCCTACAGTTAATTGTTGACAGTGAATTTTCCGTCAGTGAATTGCTGGCAGTGAATTTTCCTAGAGCCGTTAAAAACACTTATTGTTGGAAGAGTAGCCTTCAACCTGCCTGTTCCAAGAGCAACAAGCTACAACTGCCCACAACTTGCTGTCAATTTGTAGTAGGATTCAAGTTGCAGGGAGGGGTTGCGAGCTTGCACAGTCTACTTGAGTTGTGTGTAACCCTGTCAACTTGTCATATCATTTAGTCATAAATCAGTCTACCATAATATAGAAAATATCAACATTAGATTTAAAGAACACCATGAGTTACATAGACAGTAAAATAAATAATGCAAATAATCTAAAATGCATCTAGAAAATAAAGAACTGTGTGATGATATTAAGTAGAATTGTGTGGTGACAGTGAACAAGCGCTTTACCTCTTTGAGAAATCAGTTCTATTCAAATGAGCATGGAAATAGAGAAGATGAAAAAGCAACATAAGGAGTGACTGGCAAAGACAAGTGTGCAGACCCAGAAAAGTTTCAGTATAACTAGAGCACAATACTTGAAGGTTATGCTAAAGCATCATCATTCTACACTGAAATATGAGAAGTGGTGACTACTTCAAAATATAAAGAATTGGTTGAAAGACACAAGTCACGAAGATAATGACAGAGTATGTGACAGACATGCAGAAAACCTTTTCACATCTTAAAAATATAATGAACCTCTGTGACAGGCCATAGATACAGAGGTTTGTGTAGAGACCAATGGAGCAACCCTAAAGGAGATCACTCAGTAAATAATAAAGGGGCAGCCTTCATCAATGAGGATAATCCAAAGAGCCTCGTCATGCAAGAAGAAATCACAATTTTAGCCAGAAGAGCAGCAATCAAAAGGAGATAGAATATTCACTCAAATCCAATTAACAATAGCCTTCAAGAAAGAGAAAAAAATTGGCTGATTTGAAAAATTCTGCAATAGAGTGTTTTCAAATCATTAGCTAAACCTTTTAAACTGGCATTCAAATTTAGGGCACCCAAAGGTAGGAACAAGAGACAACATGGTGGAAAGCTTCTTTATACAGACAAGAATATTTTTCTACAAAATAAAATATGGTGAAAAGAAATTTCCAAGGCCAGTTGTGGTGTCCTCTATGCAAGCAAGATCTTGGATAAAATGACTGCAAAATTTGGGATGATTTGGTCTGCTGATCGCCTCAGAAAATTCTTTATGCTTAGTCATGTAAACTCTGCTCATAGCCCCTGAAACCATTCTAGAGTACTCTTCCCATGATGATATGTCGGACTAGTTGGTTGGGAAGAAAACAAAAAAAATCTCCAGGGAAGAGTTAATTGAAACTCGGACTCCTATTGCAACTCGGCCTCCTATTTATCATCACAATTATAGGAAAGCGCTTCCTATTGCATGGAACTCTAAAACATTCAGACTTTGAGGCTTTCATGTAATAAGCTATACAATGGGCTGTGATGATAAAATTGGTTTCGTAGAAAAGAATTATATGTTTTCTTCTTTGTATTAAAGGAGGATAAAGATCTTAGTTTTAGAAGTGGCCTATATTTTAGGGGGTAAGAGAATCATATTTGAATCATTGGTTCATGGATTTTAATCTAGCAAAAAGAACACCTAATGTAATTCCTATTTGTGTGAAACTTCAACATCTATCTCTTATTTTTTAGATGATAAACTTTTGGCTACCATTAGCAATGCTTTAAGTTGTTTTATTGACAAGACAGAGCCCAAAGGTAGCTTTGCATGTGCCTGAATCTGTGTGGAAGTAGATTTGGGGAAAGGTTTCTTTGAAATCATTGAGCCAGATTAGGATGGTTCATCATATATGCAGGAACTTGATAGTGATCAATTAGTTACATTTCAAATGTAATAAATGTCATGAATATGGTCACTTTGCTAACGACTGCAAAAAAAATAAAATGCACTTCATGAACCCCAAAACTCCCAGCACACTTTCATCATAGCCAAAGCAAATAAGTATGTCCAACAAAAGAATGTTCAACGAAATCAAGCCATCAATTCAGGTTAAACTACTGCTGTTTCAAACAGATTTCAAATATTAGGATAAAATTTTCAAATCTTAATAGATTAAGCTTGAATTTGGATTATATGTTTTGTAGCGGTCTGTAGTGTTTTGTTTGCGACAAATAACTGCCACTTGTAGTGATCTGTTCAAATCTATCTGTAGCATTTCAATTTGCAAACTGCAGCAGTAAAACAATATTTTTGTAGCATGTTTTGTTCAGTAGCAACAAACATTTGTCTGTAACATTTCTATTTTACAACAATAATAAAATCTGATTTTGTTGTTAATGATTTTGTAGTGGATAGAGAGTGTCCTGAGTGGTTTTGGGACTTGGCTGCAAGAATAAGGCTATCATTAATTAGACCCCTCATTATTGTGAGGCAAATTGATCTAGTGGTTTCTGGTCATGTTAAGTTTTACAGCTGATATTTTATGTTATCTACTATACAACTTGCATGAGTATCATGTGGAAGCTCGTTATGAGTATCAAGTCTTCTTCTTTTGGGAAACTGTAAAGCCTCTAATAACACTGTTAAGTGTGGCTCTGAGTTTCTACATATTAATGACAGAGTATGTATTATTGGGGTTTGTTCCATATTGGATTGGGTTTCTCTCTATCTAAACATTAATGATTGAGTGCATTTCTTTTTGGGTGAGGTTTGCAGCTTCAAGTATTAGTTCACTTGTGTCTAATCTATGCTATCGTGCATGCATATAAACCTTAGATTAAGGTCAATTCCATGATTATGTAGGGCACTGTCAAGGTGATGACGGAGCAAAAGCAGCCCATGTTTCATTTCTGTGTTGAGGATGTCTGGACCATGTCAGATGCTGAGGATTTAGAAGTGACTCTAAGGGGATCAATCAGTTCCACTTTATATTTAAACAGTGAATGCGAGAAGATGTTGATCAAATATAGTGAAAGGAGGTCAGCAAAACTAGCCTGGATGGATCTTAGATGAAGGGTTGTATTGGATTCAAGAATTGTCCATGAAGACCCAAGAAGAAAGAAGAGGAACATCTACAATTGGAATAAGGTAGAGAAACAGATGGGTTCACAATAGCTTCCAGGAACGGCACCAAGCAAGGAACATTTAACCCAAAACCAAATTACTACATTCCAGTATCCCTGTATCAGAAAATGAATAATTGCAACAAACCTACCAGAGCTTCCAAAACAATAAATGCAATAAATATTTAACCCAAAACCAAATTACTACATTCCAGTGGTAAACGAACTTCACTATTGTAGTTACCTTATAGTTTAGATTACTATTGTAGATTATTTGCAGGTTCTGTAAAATATTTGAAACCCAATAAAAAACTACAGAGCAGGGCATGCACAGACATACCAAAAGCCCATTAGGCAGCTAGATGTCCTATGAGGTCGGCAAAAAATTTGAAGTCCAGCAAACCCCCAATAATGATGATTTGAACAAGACCTCTCCAATGGGTTAGCTGTGCAGGCCATAAGGAGATTCTCATCTCTTCTTCTCTGCATCGGCTCTCACTTGGTTCTGCATCTCATTCCTGCACTAGTCTCATTTCATCGGTCCTTTGCTCAACCAAAAAGGATTAAAAAGAAAAAAGAAAACCACAACTGAACCTAAATTTACCTTCTACATTTTTCTGTAAGAACATAGAAATAAACATGAGTCAGTCTATTAGAAATGAAAACAAATCAAATTAAAGCAATGTGTAAAGGGAAAATTACCTGAAAGAAAAATATTGCCCTAACTCAATTGTAGCTTCCTTTCTCTGCCTCTTTCCTCTGCTCTGCCTCTTAATCTAAAAAAAAAAAAAATGAAAAAGAAAAAAGAGCAGAACAAATAAAGAAATACCAAACCAGACAGACCAGACTAGTGTGCACACTATGAACAACCCTATAACCAAACTCTAAATCCTAAGAAATAATGAAAGCACTCGGAAAAAATAACAATGAGAGAAAGAACAAAACATTTTAAAAAATGAAAAACAATCAGAAATGATCTAGCTATAACTGAATGAAAAACAATCACAAAGCATTTATAATTTGAAATGCTCTTTGCCCTTCGCCAGAATTTGAATTTTTTTTTCCCTCCTGTTATCTCTCAACAGAATTTTGAATTTGTTTCCCTCAGTTTGTTACTCTCAACGGCTATCCTGCTGTGCATGGACATAAAAAAAAATAATAACTAAATTTTTTATATGTTCCTTTCACATGAAGCGATTAGCAATAGAGGTTTGCCCACTAAAATAATTGAATAATTAGCTAAAAATCCAAATATTAATGAAAAATAAAGTGAAGCTGATTTTCAAAAATGATTTCTTAAGAGACACCAAACTTTTAATAGATTTGATTTTCAAAAAATAAATATAATAAGAAAATAAAAGGATATAATGTGAATTTGTAACTCACATTGTGGAGTCTAGTCCTTAGATATTCATGCATTTTGAACATACACACTTGAATTCCTTCTTCATCTCAATTCCTAATAACAAATTTCAATTTACAATTCTCTTATTTCTCTTGTATTGACCTTTCTACTTCCACTTGAGACATTTGTAAATTGTTGGAAGCTTGAGATCATATGCCATCTATCTCTCTCTATATGTTTACTTGAGTACATTGATACTCTGCATTTGTTTGGCGCTCAGTAGCAAGCTCAACTCTTAACTTTTAAATTTCAGCATACAACTGAACCTATTCACCTTGGGCCTTCTCGAGCAACTTAGTTGCTTCTCCTTGTCGATTTTGTATTTGTCTTATGCGGACCATCTCAACATCTCTAACCTTGATCTTCCATGTCCCCTAATTTTCGTAATTTATGATATTATAAATTATAAATGTTGATATACAATCAATAATAATACTTGATCAAGCTCATATGCCCCTATCTAATAAATGAGATTATTATTAATAAAGATGATATTATTATTATTATTATATTTGATGATATATATATAATAAATACAACTTGAATATTATTACAATTATAATTATCAGAGGTAATATTATGTAAATATGAATATTGATAAACTGAATATTATGATTATAATCTAAATATTTATGAATAAGAAATTACACAAAATATAGTATTCAAAATGTAATATACAAATCATAAATAAAATAAACTAAAAATATAAAATATGAAATATAATAATACTAATCATAATTTAAATAAAACACCAAAGAGAATAAATAAAAAAAGAAAATACAAATATTAAACCATATATATAATAACAATAATAAAATATACTACATTTAAATTATTTCTCATGATTTTTAATGAGTTTGTGTTATAACATGGCCAAGACTATTTAATAACAATGTTAAGACTATTTATGTTAAAACTAGTTAATAGCAATGCTAAGACTATTTATGTTTATTTATGCCTCTTTCTAATATCAATTACAAAAAGCCATCAATCCAATTCTCATCTTTAATTTCATTATATAGATATAACTTATTCATGTTATTTCAAACTATGCGACCTATAAAATGTCTTAAATTCAATTAAATTTTAAAAAATTACATCATATTTAAAGTCAATAAAATTATATTTGAATATATATATAATTATATAGTTATACTATTTAAATGTTTAGTTAAATTTTTGAATAAATTATTAGATGATTTGGGAGAAAAATATAGCACATTGATATGAAAATTAGTTTTTTAGTAATTACCTTCATTAATTTATACACTCTTGTTTATATATATAAACATGACACACAATAATGCTATTAAATATGTAAGATGCATTTAAAAGTTAAAAATCAATATACAAAATATCATATATATAAAATTTATTATAATTATTTTTATTAGATTTTAATGTTAAACATTTTAATGAGCTTAAAAATAGTTAATATTAAAAAGTCAAATAGTTTAAAATCAAGAACAATTCATGTCCTTGAAATATGTGAATTGATTCATTTTCCATAAAATTGGGCCATACATATTCCAATCAATAAAAATATGTTATCTTCTACCATTAAAAATATGGTTCATAAGATTTTGATACAAAAATTAAATATACCTCAAAAAAACTAATTAATAAAATAAATCACTTAATATTTAAATTATCAATCTATTTCATATAATAATATTCTCAAACTAAAGTCTCCACCCTACAACACCCACTCTTGAATAGGAGGAAAACTAAATTAAAGAAAGTAGGTTAGTAAATTCAATAATTTAAACTAAATCTTTTTAATAGAGGAAAAATGAGACTTATAAATAAATTCAAATTTCATTTTGCACTATTGTGGATCCTAGAATCTTGATTGTAACATCATGAGCAAGAGAAATAGAGCAAGTTGTAAGATATGTATACATTCAACACAAATAACTCAAATATTTATATTGAGAAAAAATTGATCTAGTTTCATCAAATAAAATCTAATGTTCAAATAATATTTACTAATGTAACAAAAAAACTAAAAAATACACTAGAAATTCATATATTTGAATCTTAACAACTCATTAGACCTTCAAATTTTGATGCATATTTTGGCATCAAGATGTAATACCTCTAACTCACTATCAAATATTAAGCCAATTTTTTTTTATTTTAAAATTAGCAATTTAATAGGTAAACCATTTAAACCAAGATTTGACTTATATCATTTTTTATTTTTTTAGGTCACAACCTAACTGGACCCCAAGAGTTACTCAAATGAGATTAAATTTGATTCAATGTTGCAAGGGTTCGAGGGACACCAGCTATTAAACCTCCACTTGCAAAGTTACGATGAGCCTCCACTACAAGAAGATACTTGTATAAATGATTTCCTTTTATTAATACTACAAGGATTGTTCTTTGGTAAACTACATACATAATCAATGGTTGGTCCTTCACTATCTTACCATGGATCAAATAGTGAAAAATATCTAATGAGCATTATTTCCATTGCCAATTTTTAGGGTTTTTTTATAACTAACGTGCAATTGTATCATCACCTTCACAATAGATATGCATAAACATTGGAACATGCTTACAGTGTTGGTTTCAGGTTCCATGATAGTGATTAGGTTGTGAACATGGTAAAGCATAACTTTGATGATCTTCAGGGCTATATAGTAATTTTTTTTATATATTTGGAATGATTGGTGAGGTCATTTAAAGGAGTCTAGTCCACAAAGTTCATACATGCTTTCAATCTATCAATCATACCTACATATATCTAAGTTATTCAATGTTTCTATCCTAGGACAAACATTGCTATAAGTTGTGTCACGTTCAAGGTTTATGTATCATCATGAAGTCTATAAAAAATTCATGCAATAAACCTATAAGGTTTGTTAAGGCTTTTAAGAGCCTGTGGAGCTTGCAATTTTTTTTATAAGACTTGAAGATCATTTAGGAGATTCAAATCAATCTTTAGGATATGTAGGAGTTTACAGCAAAATGATGGACTATGTACATGTTTGAAGTGTTCTATTTGGTCTATGAAGAACTAATTGAATCTTGGAGTCTTCATGTTTAGCTATAAACAATGTTACTTGTCTCGAGAAAGAAAATGGAATGAGAGGCATGAAGGATAGGTTGGACAACTTGTATGATTATAAAAATTCTCCCTTAAGATGACCCAAAGAGTACATTATTGAATTAGTTTGTCACAACACTAGGAGATAAGGGGACTATCATGGTGGATGGCATGAGAAAAATGAGAAGTAATTCCATTGTTTTTAAAACTATTCACTTTGATAATGAGATTGGCATGTAGGATCTTGAAACCTACATGCAAGTGGACCCACAAATTCTTTGAAATAAATAGTGGGGTCATTCTTCTTAACGAGAAACATCTCATGAATTTGAGTTGTGTTTTGGGCACCCCATTTGTGTCATATTTTGATTGTACACCAAATCAAGTTATTGCTTCATCAAATCCTTAGAAAGAAATGTCTATAGGTGAGTCTAAAGGGTAAGGGATATCAAAACTATTGGATTTAGTAGGTCTAATACATTATAAAAATTTATTGACTCAATCATTGTTTGATTTTCTCATTAGATCCAACAATCCTTTGTTTCCATTTTGACTATGATAAATCAAACTACATCTACCTATAATGGCATAAATTTGCACCCTAGGAAAATTCCCCATTTATTTACCCTTACCTTAGAAATTATAAGTCTGGTGATGCAAAAATTGTCGCTGTCAGCTTATCCCTTCCATGTAGACTTCTCTTTTTGCATCAGTCTAGAAGAATTCTTGTTGGGAACATGCACATGCTACACAAACATCTACACACCACACTACCATCCTAACATGATTCTTCTCCTTGGAATCTACAAAGGAATTGCATTTTTGGTTGGATGTGAAGCTAATGCCTTTTTTCGACCCTTGACCAATGACAAATGGTTGTTTACCTCCATTTTGAGCATTCAAACTTCATTCTTTCATTCCTTCATGCAGATTTTCACTCTCAACCTTATTCTTACTCTCTTCTTGATTATTATTACTTCTTCTTGCTACTACAATCTCTCTTCTTTGATCCTACAACACTTGTTGCAACACTATATTATTTTTATAGGGTCTACGGAGCTCCATCCTTTTGGAAAGGCATATAGTCTCATCATCTTCTCCTCTTGGCTTTGAGTGCTAGTAGAAGGGAAGGTGATATCACTCTTTTAATTTTATTTGCATTATTGTGTCTTATAGAGTAGCACTCAGCTTGTCTTTGCACTCTATTTGATAGTATATTTTCCATTCTATCTTTATCTATTTTGTCTATATCATTTTATTTGACTATATGTGGAGGTGGAAACACCAAAATAGGGATCTAATAGAAGAAGACCTCAAAGAACAACCCAAATTTTTTCCCATTTCTGTGTGTAGGTGTTGGTTCGTCCATTTGGAGTTTAGAGTTAAAAGATTGGGTTTCACGAGTGGAATGATATCTTTTCCTACTCTTTTTTTTCATATTCGCACTAGAATAACTTTTTAATATTCTTCCTATTGTACTTTTTTCTTTTTGTATTTTCTCTATCAAACTATAAATTCTTTGTCAATCGGTTCTTAAGTAGGCCCTCTATTTTTTTTGGCTATTTATTAGATCTCTGTTTGTACAAGATGCCAATGCAATGCATAAAAGTCTGATTCTTGTGCTACCATCATCAAATAGTGATTTGTTTGGTCTATAATCCAAAACCTTTATGGCTAGCTCACCTGATTTATGAAACACTTGTCAAACAACCTGAGGTAGTTTAGGGTAGTTCATTCCTTGGGACTCACCTGTGACCTCAAGCCTCGGGGGTCACGAATTCCCCTACTGTACATTTTTGGTGAACCTGATGTGAACTCCTTTTCGTTTCATGGTATTGAGAATTTTCCTCTTGTCTAATAGGCATGTTTTATATGTGTGCCGCAAGGCGTGTAAATCTTTGACCCGATATATGACCCCTAGATAAGTAGTTATATGGACTCTTGGATATTCAAAAGTAGAATCTAAGTAGGTCACCGTCTGCAAACTTAGTAATACAATCTCAAAATTTTCTAAGACCTATGAAGCATTGATAATTCATGATGTGTAAGGGATAGTTAGGTCTATAAGTAAATAGTTTCTCTCACATAAAATCTATTAAGGGCCATTAGGCTTATAACATTACATGAGTCAAAAATGGTTTGATCTTTCAAATCAATAGTATAACACCAAGAATATTGTTAAATAGTGACAACTATGGTTTGAGTTTCTTGACTAAAAGGTTCTATCAATTGTCCATTTCAAAGAGATGCAAAAGAATTATCTCAAATCATATATACATACACTAAGCATTTGTGTAGTCTAAAAGAGTAGACCTTTAAATAAGTAGTGTATATTCATAATTTCAGTGTCTTTACTCTTTTAGAATTTTACTAATGTTCATTTTTTGGATTGCATATTTAATATTTATTATTCTGATTTTCATTGTGGGAGGCAACCATTTTATATTTATAAGGCTTCATTGGTTTATGGGAAAGTTACTTTCAGTTTCACACATTCCATCTTCCTTTCCATATGCAAGATGGTCTTTAATTCTCTCTATTTGCAGCATACAAAAAAATATCATCCTTTCATCTTTTTGAGTAACACATCCTTCTTGCCTATCTCAAAGAACTACCAAACTTGGATTCTACATTTTTTGTTATTGTTTGTACTATTTAGTCTCATGGTTCTATTTTTAATTTTTTGGTAATTCATGGACATTAATATATTTTTTGTTTCTTTCTTTACGTAGTTGTTGTGTCTAATGTATTTTTGGTATTTTTTGTGTAGAATCTAAATCATTGAATCAAGAATGTTAGGTGGACAAAATCAAGGCTTGTACCCATTGTGGAAGTATTGTAGTCATGTTCCAGGTATGAAGGGTTCAGGTGGAACAACCACGATCACATGTAATTTATGTGAAATTTCATGGAAAGGTACTTACATGAGGGTGAGGGATCATTTCCTTCACATACCTAGAAAAAGTGTTGAGCCTTGTCCAAATGAAGTGGAACAATATGAGGCTATGAGGGATCAAGAAAGGGTTGATGGGAAAGTTTCTAATTTGAGCTCTCATACTTCAACAATAGGGGCAATTGTTGCAATTAAAAATCAAAATAGAGAGGCACAAATGGATGTGTCTTCTAGAGATGTACTAGCAGAAAGTTCTCATAAGATACCACACATTGGTAGCTCAAACCATGTTGGAATATTTTTTGATGTGCAAGGTCAAGAAGTGGTTGATGCAGTGATTGCATGCTTCTTTTATACAAATGGAATACCGTTTAATGTTGCTCACTCACCTTTCTATGGAGAGATGGACCAAGCTATCACTAATTTGCACCAGCTAGGTATAAACCACCTATGTATGAAAAGCTTCACAGTACTCTAATTGATAAAGAAAAAATTGATTAGAGAAATAAACTGCACCAATGAAAAGAGTGTGGGCTACAAAAGGATGTAGTATTCTGATGGATGGGTGGAAAAATACTAGAAATTGTCCACTACTTAATAACATGGTAACATGTAGCAAAGGGCCTTATTTTTTGAAGGAAATAGATTGTTTAGGGCAAGAAAAAAATGCAAAATTTCTTTTAAGGTCAGCTATGTGATGCCATTGAGGAGGTCGGGGCATCACATTTAGTCAAAATTGTTACAAATGTTTCCCTTGTTTGAAAAGTAGAAAATATGTTGGTGCAAAAAATAGTACTAGCATATATTTTGGACACCATATTGTGTGCATGCATTGAATAATGCACTTAAAGATATTGACAAGTTTCAATGGATTTCAGCTCTCATAGAAAAGGGTAGAAATATAGATGTTCATATGTAACCATCACCACACACAAGCCATTTATCAAAAAAATTCCAAGCTAGAACTTCTCAAACTAGTTGATACATGGTTTGCTTCTTATTTTATTCTTCTTCCTGACCGTCTTTGTGAAGTGAAAGGAGCTTTGTGTTCCACAGTAGGTAGTGTTGCATGAGCATCTTGGATGCAATCTACATTAGATGATGTAATTGAGGTGAGAGGTATGGTCCTAGATTACCATTTTTGGGTTGATGTTAATATTTTTGTGGACTTTATTAAATCCATATGTGAGGTGATCAAATTTGCAGATTCAGACAAGCCATGTTTGGGAGAAATTTATGAAGAGATAGATTCCATATGTGAAATAATCAAGAAAATAACAAATGCAAAAGATCTTTCTCTATGTCCTTTGGTAGAAGAAAAGTTACATGGAAGATGGAACAAACTTAACACACCCCTTCATTGTGTTGCCTATGCCTTAAATCCTAAATGGCATAATATACAAGTGATCAATAAGAAGGCTCCATATGTGGATAGAAAGGTATTGAAGGGATTTTGGGCTACAATAAAAAATATTTATGGCTGAGGTGAGGAAACTCCAATTATGAGGAGTCAATGGAATAAGTTTGCATGTGGGCATGGTGATTTTTCTTCTGTAGAAGCTTTATATGATATGCAAGCAAAAAAAGATCCTATAGAGTGGTGTTGGAACCATGGAGGTGAAACCCTTGAATTGTATCATTTGCAATAAGATTACTCTAACAAGTAGTGATGTAGGAGCATCCAGGGCATACAAAAAATATTGCATCAATCTGAGTTATTTCCTTTTCAAATAAGGGTTAAGTTCAAGATTAAGAGCAATTGGGATTCAGTGTTATATGCTTCAATGGGTTGGCTCATCAGGGTGACAAGAAGACTTCGATGGGACCTTATCTCATGTCCCATTGACATACCAATAGCGAGCAACAATAGTTAGTTGGTCACAAAGAAGTCACGTCAGAAGGAAGCAATTATATCAATGGGACAATATTTGATGTCCCTTCAACAACCTGATGAATAGTAAGGAACACCAAGAAATGACATTGGGAGGACTCAAGAGTATTAGTAGGATAGAAATACATGTCCCTCTGACAAAGTGATAAGGCATATATCATGGTGGTGATGGGGTTTTGGCCTGACAAGCAATTTTTGGTGAGATAGTAGGAGTCCCTTCGATAGGCCAATGGAGAGATGATGACGAAGAACTAACATTTTGATAAAGCTAATCGATGAGATCTATCCATTTTAGGGAGAGTGGTTTTAGAGTCCTCTTGAAATCACGACGAAACATTAGTAAGTTAATGGCAATGGACAGATGAATGATTCGATGATTCCACATTGTTGTTGTGGAATAACGTGATCATTGGCCAAATGAAATCAAACCTGAAGTCGATGGTTGACGATACTGATAACAAGGAAACTGCCTGGAGATCTTGATGACTCATTGGACAACAAAGCGATACTACAAGAACATGGAGAAAAAGAATATCGAGCAATGAGGCTAACATGAATGAAGAATATAGTATATAGAGCATGAGAAGGTGACAACAAGGGGGGCTAGATTGTGAGTTGGCGAAGCCATGTTAAATGCTTGAACTACATATGTGATCGATCGTATCTGGTGTTTTGTAATCAAGCAACCCATGTAATTCTGTAGCTTGTTTTTCCATTTTAATATTAATTAAATATCACTATTCTGTTTGCATTTTATTGTGCAAACCTGTACAATTGTGGTGAGATCTAGTCTGTAAGGGGAGTACCCTTCATCAAGTAGCCAACTCTTCATCTTGTGAGAGAAATTGGAATACTTATGGTTTTATTCATTCACTAAAGAGGAACCGATTAGGGTTAAAGAAGTAGAGAATTTGGTGTACATTCATAGCTCACTTCATCTTATCTCTCATGTAGATCTTGGGTAGAAGGAGGGTCCTTTAGCAAAATGGGAGCAAATTTCACCTGATGGAAAAGTTATATCCATGGTGGATGATGTGGTTGAAGAATATGGCGTTAGTGATTTACCCCCAATTATACTAACAATAGAGGAACCCAAGTTTGAAAGTGATGAGTATTTGGATAGCATCATAGATGAGGACCTTGATATGGATTATCATGATGTGTAGGTGATAGATTTTTAATTTTTGTGGTTTTTTTGCATATCAGCCTATCAAACTATCAATATTTTTGAATTTTAATATGTAATCAAATATTAGATATCAAATGTGTAATGTCAAATGTGAAATATGATTATGAAGTATGAAGTATGAACTCTTTGACTCTTTGACACAATGTCATTTGAAAATTTGTGTATTTAAAGTTAATGTTCATTGTTAAACTTTACTACTAGACTCTTGTTTTGAAAGTTCAATGTCATGATATTTTCTATAAATTTTTTATTTTTTTATTTTTTATTTATATTAAAAAAAAGATGGCATCTCCAAGTACCCTCATCTCCTATTTTCAAAAAAATCCATACCAATACCAGTACTTGTCTCCTGTACCAGTACCAGTACCAGTACTAGTCTCCTGACAACCTTGATATTTACTCATTTCTTAATGTTACAAGTTGAATTTTAGATTATTGGACCAAGTACTAGCTAACACTATATATAAATTGAACCTTAGTCCAACATAATAATATTTGAGCCTATTTTTATCCAATTCTTAAATTTGAATCTACCCATAGACAAATCCAATTTGAAATTATTGTTTCTTGACTAGGTTACACATGGTCATTGACACAAAAAGGTGCATCTTCTAGGGATCAATCAACTATGAAAGAAAGAGTAGGAAATCACCTTATTTCAAGTTCTCATTGAAAGTACAACTCCCATAGCCTTTATACAAGAAGAATATTTCATATAACATTGCATTATAATACCTAGGTTGACCAATAAAATGCCTTATAATGAGAAAAACATTAATGATATGATTCCATTGTAAGTGCACCAACCATGACATCAACAAAATTTGGCTAAAAGCTAACAAACTTTGAAATACATCAACAATGAAATACAAGCAACAAATCTAAACAAAGCATCTGAACTACACACATCTATTATCTTTGTAAGGTGTTCATGTGAATTTGGCATACATACAAAGTTCCCTCTAAAAAATGAGAGAGGAGAATGCTAACAAAGTCTTCTTGATGGAGAGTAGAGAGCATATAACCCCTCAAACAAGAAGTATGCTAAATCAACAATTTAGACCATCATGTGAAAATATGTATAGATAGATGCACAAATCAATAATTTCCTTTTAAGTTTTCCTCACATGTTTCCATTAAGCCACTCTTTTTGGTTTTCAACTTAATGGGATGTGTGTACACTGCCTTTTGCATTTTCCACTTACAAATTAAGTGCACAAAAATGTGGGCCTAATCTTCTCTATTGAATCAATAAGATGTAATATTGCAATCTATATAGCCTCAAATAATATTAACACACCAATAAGGACTACTATTGTCATGAGTTGCACATCCAACATACTCAATAGAAAATAATCATGTTGCTTAGAAAACATTTGATAGATTGCATCAAAAAGAGCATCATTAGCATCCCAATCAGAATAGGAAATTATAGGAATAGGATCAACACTATTGACACAAGTAATGGATACAAAATCATTCTCTTTGGGAATTAGATTCAACTCTATAATACTTTGAGCAAGTGATCACTAATCAAATACACCAAGTGACATCTCAAAAATATCAACATAAAGACTAGTCAATATAGTCTCAAAAAGATCTACAATCTACTAAGTTCATCATCATTTGAAGAATTAGGATGGAAAACAACATCACCATCATGAGTAGAATTTTTTTTATCATCAATAGGAGACTTAACTCTCTTACAAGATTTTGGCAACAAAATTCATGATCGTAGAGCATCACTAAAGTAGGACACAAGATGGCACCTTCTACAAGATGAAATGGAGGACAATGCTTAGCAAT
>VDFB02118404.1:0-34037 GCA_007258455.2 Sequoia sempervirens | reverse complement strand
AAGAAAAGGAAGCCATGGCTTCTAAAATAAAGGAATTGGAAGACAATTGCAAGGAGCCGAAGAGGAGAAACAGAAAAAGATGAATGATATAGTTGATGATATAATTTGTTATAGGCTATCCAAGATTGTTAGTAAGAAGAATCGTGGATGACGTATTCCACTCTAAAAGTTGCATATACCAGGTACATGAAATACGAGGAGAATCTGAAGCAATTAATAGATAAATGGGTGCCTAGGGCTGCAAGTTTGAAAATGATATATAAATGTGCAAGGTTTGGTCCCAACATCCCAAATGACCTTGTCCTAGCAAAAGAAATGGTAACATTATTAGTGGACATCAAAGCATATATGATGAAATTTGAGCAACAAGTAAAGGCCAAATTCAAAAATTTTGAATGCATTGAAATGAAGCTCACGCCTAGTATATTGGATGATAATGGGGAGTTAAAGTCATTGGACCAATGGAAAGTAGGATTCAGTACAATGGTTCCCACCCTTTCTGCATTTATTTGTGCAAATGATGAGATTGATATGGACTTGTTAACTAATACTTTAGATAAATTATTTGCTTCAGAAGTGGGTTTAGACAGATTTTGTAGGGAGGCAAGGGTAGTTTAGATGCAAAATATATTGAGCACGTTGACAAGGTTGTGAAGTTACTTTCATTCCAATGGCCATCAAATAGAACTTATGTGGAATGGGATGAGAAATATAATGCATAGTGTATATTTGCATTTCCATCCGTCATTAGGCTTCCAATGCACCATCCTACTCAATTGTTGACAGTATTTTTTTGGATTATCCAAAAATGCTTCGGGTGTTTAACAATTTTGGTCCTATTTTGGCTTTTGTGTACAGTCAACACTTTTTTCGACAGTCTCAAAACCGTTCCAAAGGGCATCTCCAAATCAGTTTCAGCTACTTTCACGGGTTATGCCATGGTGAATCATGTCTTTTAACGGGCTTCGTCCCACTTGTAACTGATTGTAAAAAATTGAAAAGTGAAATGTAATTGTAAGCTAGTCATGTGGGTCATATGACTTCATTCTGGAGCCTGTGTGCTCACTTTTCTATATAAGGGACTCTTGTTTCTTTGAAAGGGGTTTTGAATCTGAGTTTTGTAATTCTAGACAGGTAGGTTAGTCATTTGAAGTTCAAATAAAGACAATTGTAATTATTTCAATATAATAGCATGAAATTCAATATTTGACTCGAATGAAATATATGATGTATTGTTGTTATCTCCTTTGAACGTAATTCAATATTCTTTTGATCAATATAAATCAAGAATTATGGAGGTTTTTTTTGCACATTTGTTGCAACAAATGTTCAAGTGATAGCTTTTGTTTATTTAATAGAATAAATATGCTTTTAGTCAAATATTGAGAATATTGTTATGTTTTTTGTATTAGGGATAAAGCAGATTTTGAAGGGATCCGCAACCCTTTACAACCAGAAAAGCCAGACTGCAAAAAAGGACAGCTTGCAGCCACAAAAAAGCCAGCTCCCAAGCCAAGAATATCATGTTTTACATTTTGACTTACTCTTGTGAAAACGAAGCGTCATTTCAAGAGAAGACCCGGATGCTTTCGATTTTTTACTCGTGACTGTAATCCAGCCTTCTTCCACTTGTGCTGCCTTTGTCTGCCAAGCCAACACATCACTATCCTGGGTTTGTTCGTTTGTAGCCCTGGGGGAAACATCATTGTTCATATGTGCAGACAGGGTCTTATCCGAAGAGCTGCCCGAAATAGGAATCGAAGCCCCTCCACTAGAGAAGGCAGAAGGAAACCCAGACCTAACTTGAGAGGAAGAAGCGGCAGCCGCCTTTGAGAAACTCTTTTTTTTATCATAAGGCAGAAGGAGAATATTGTTATGTTAAGGATCTAAAAGTAGAACAATTGTGTGACAAATGGGTGGTTTTATCATTGTAAGGCAATAATAGTTTGATAACACCATTGAATTTGTATTTAGGCTATTATCAGTAGAAATTACTTATTTCAAGACTCTGTGAATGGATAAGGCACCTGTCTAGGTAGTTTCCTGTTCAACCTTGGAAGGAATTAATCTCAAATTGAAAGACAAATTTTACTTTCTGTCACATGTTTGTTTCTTTGTATTCACACTCGATTTAGAAAGTTTCAGAGGGTTCTAAAAAATAATAAGTTACATCTGGATAATCTTCACTTAAATGTGTTAAGTCATTATCTGTTGTTGCATCATTTGTGTCTTGTGGTATCTTAAAATGATGCTTAGAAGAGAAACCCACCTAATTTTTGCAGAGCATAAAGTGTAAGGAGAATTTGTTTCAAATTCTTTGTTAAGTTGGTCACTGACTTGAAGTTATTGAATATTAGAATTAGCTTATCTATAGAGACAATCAAATAATCAGTTAGAAATGAAAAGAACCAACAACTTTATTGAACAACACTATAAATTCAAAACTCGCAACATTGATAATTTTTTGCTAACACCACTTGCACATGCAATAAGAACACCTACTAGTCAAGTTTGCACCCTCCTAGGGTATTCAACGTAGGCAACTATCTATTGGCACCGCTTAATTGCGCATGCAATAAGAACACCTACTAGTCAAGTTCACACCCTCGCAAGGCATGCTTGCACCTCTAATATTGGAATCCATGTCCAACATTTAGCATCCACATTGGACAACACAACCAACTTCATTGACTGCATCATATTGCAAAACACTAACGCATACCATTGGATTGGGCTCCACGTGCACTTCAAGCCCTAGAGACATTGGAGCCCACATTTACACAACAAAATAACACTTCACCTTCCAAGTCAAGAGATGGTCAAAGGAAGTTAAAATGATTGGCATATGAACAGGTTCTTTAAACGCATTGTAATAAAAGCCATTTATGTTCTCTCAATTATACAAGCATGCATATAATAACAAAGTTTAGACGCATAATTCTATCATCTATAGACATTCTTAATACTGTACAATCGATCTAAAGATTCAGTCTACACAACTGTGGATTTCTAAGGCTTTCAATGCATCCTTTGCACAATAAACTCGTGAATAAGAGCTCTTTGCTCCGACATTGAATGTTTAGCGATTGATACCTTTGTAGATACCTATTCCATTCCCATTTGCATGTACAACAAAATCACATATTAGTGTGGTACATTCATTTCTTATGGATCATTTGATAATAAGTTATAGGCTCGGTATTGATCAATCTCAACATTTTCTCGTCTCAAAGCTAACAGCAACAGGGATCATAGCTTTTCAAGAAGCAACAATGATTTGTACATCCTAAACATGATGAATAGAAGATCTTTCTTTGCTACCCTTTGACCTTGGTAAATATGTAGCTGCTTTGGGTATGTCTATTCCATTCCCTGTTGACTGGCCAATTAGTTAAGCAAATTCATAGCTTAGATAGTTTGTAGATTGCCATCCATGCATTGTTTTGAGCTCGGCACCGATCAATCTCAATCATTGTGATAATGTGAATAATACCTGGTCCACAACATAATAAAGGCACCCATCAAACATTATTTACTACAAAGAAAACATGTGATATCTACATGTACCAATGATTATGTATCACCTTGCCATGAAGAACCACAAATCCTGAAATAAACCAAAAGGGCAATGTTATAGATAAAAATAGACAATCAAATAAGCATCTATATTTAGGTAAAAAGCTACTCCTCTAGTAATCATATTAACGCGATCTCCAAAAGTAAATGCATATATGACTGAGCATTATTGCATTGCATCAGCTGAATCACCAGATTTAAGTGTCTTAATTGACTCAAATACCTGGAGTATAGGACAGCGTACAATCATTCTGAACCACACCATCGTTACACGAGTTATTTGAGGCAATTTAATGAACAATCAACAAATTAGGGAATTAATGGTAGCTCTGCTTTAAAATGAAATCATTCTCAAAGTTTTGGCAAAAATATCTTTTTAATAAAGAGTTTTCATGTCATGATGGCTAGTGATAGCACTGCACCTATTTAACCTAAATGGCTCGCCATAGTTATACCTGTAAAATATTCTCATTTTTTCAAAAAAAATTATGAGGAAATGGATAAAACTATTAAAAAGGACTACCATTATCTTTATCCTAAGGCATCTAAGTATGAAATGGCAACTGTTTCTATTTACAAAGCTCCGTGTTAAAAGAAGATGAAAAAGGAAAAAAAGTGGAGATCTTAAAACATGCGGGAGTAACATGCAGCATCTCTTACAAGCTATAACTTTTGATTTTCCAATTGAGATTCATTTCATTCAGTGTGTGTTTCTATATGTTAGAAGCTTATAGCATCAGTGCAAGCCTTGTTTTAAAAACCAAGATAGAAATTCTTCAGAAGGAATGTCAAAGGAAACTTGGTCATATCAACGATGTTTTAGTGGAACTATAAAGAAAACGGTCTCATTGAAATTTTCAATAAAAAATATCTTTTGAATATCAAGCCTTCATTTACATAGTTTATCCTTTAAAAGAAGTACCAAACTCCAAACAGGAAGAAATGGGAGCTCCATTCCAGTTGCCATGTAAGCATTGGAAAGCAACCTTGACAAGAGAATATTCCCTGATTTTGGTCACAAGTCCAATACATAACATGGTTTTCTTAGGTACTAATCAAATCAGTCGAATCTTTGGCTTCCTTCCAGAGAGAATGTTTCAGGTTGCTTAAAATGAGTAACACTTCTCTGTAGGGTGTTTCTCAATCGTATAGGACACAAATGTAGCCCAATATACTCGGACCCTTTTATCATTCAACTCCTCTCATTTACCTCCGCATTCAAAATGCCTGCCAGCATTGGAATATGGCTTTTATAGAAGAGATTACCCAACCACTTCTGTCCCTTAGCATTAACTATTTACTCACCTGCAAATCTCTTGAAAATTGTACAGATATAGGCAGTGAAAACATACAATAGGACAGGACTTCCAAACTCAATTACTGAATTACGTGATTTTGAATTTTCCAGGGGTCTGGATTTTAAATATAGCCACCAGGAGGCATGTGCCGCAGGTGTTGTACCAGTGACTACGGCAACATTTTGAAATGGTGAAAAAGTGTACATGTATAGGGGTATCGCCTATACAGCCTGTTAATATGGAGACAAACAGATCAAACTGGGAGTTCTGATATGCTGAACCCAAGTTTCCTGGCCACTTATGCTTGAAACCAAACTCCAAAGAAAAGATGCAAGAACCACAGATTTGTGAATCTATCTACCCACCAAAAGACCAGCTTAAGGAATGAAAGACCGTGAACTTGGCTCCCAACAAAATTTCTGGCAAGCCTGCTGTGTTGGAAATGTTAGCTTGCTAGTTTAATTAATGCAAAGCATACCTTATTAAGGTTATAGTTAGCCTTGTCTGAAAAATATTTCAGAAAAGGGCCAAGTTAGCAAGACCAGTGCCATAAACACACATGCTTCTATCAAGACTGTGATTACCCTATCTTTCCAACTTTAATATAAACTAATCTACTAACCAATCATTAACTAATAAACTACTTCAAGAATTTCATGAAACTTAAGTCCTTAATATGAAGATAATCAAAGTACATGATCACAACACTTTACAAAAACAGCATTTGAAAAATTCAGCAAAACAGCTTCTGAAACTGAAATCAAGTAGTCGCTTACAATTTGTAAACAAGTAGCCCAATATTCATACAAATGCTGCATGCAGCATTTCCCACAACGTCACAAATAGCATCAGCATTGAATATCTAAACCTACAACCTTCTAATTGCAAGTTAAGCACAATTAATGCAGCTTATCGTTGAAGCCATCATGTTGAAATATCATCAGAGTTAAATCTGCAAACAGGACAGTATATATGCCACCATCTCAAACACGAGCCCTTTTACTGCAATTTGGACATTTATACTGTTTGATATGTTCTGCTCTTGCAGGTGTCATCCTCACACATCTTCCATGGTACCATTTCTCGCAATGGTCACAAAATATCCAAAACTCATCAGGATCTCCAGAGGTTCCACAAGCAGCACAGGCTGCTTCACCATGTTCCTCGTCATCCTCTTCATCAGGTGTGTCATCCTCCACCTTAGGTGGCAATCTTGATGCTTTTGTGTGTGATTCAGAAACATGTTGCTGAATACCAAAAACAAATTTTATAACTGGGGCATTAGTATTTTTTAAAGCAACAACATGGTGGGCAAACAATAAACATAATTATATAAAGTTTACAAGATCATAATTTGGAAAACAAACAGACAATAACATAGCTACACTTCACATAATTTTACACGTCTGTCTGCTACAAATTGGCGCACACACTCACCATTTTTGCATTAGGCTTGCTTTTAGTGCTACTGTTATTTGTTATACTTGATTTCTCTTTTGCTTGCTTCTTTGCAGTCCCACTCACTACCTCAAATATAGTTGGAAGTTCGTTGATCAGATTGAAAAGACGCTTCCTGCCATCAGCCCAAATTTACTCTAATCAATTTTAGTTTCAAATCTTGATCAAAAGATGCAGAGATGCTTTATTTCAAAGGCAACACAGATGCTGCACAAAATGTTGTAAATCCAAACTTGGGTGCAGGGAAGAGTGAAATTGGAAGGACACCCTTTCATGAGAATACAAAAACATGTTTATTGAACACAAAGTCTATTAAAATTTGTTCTGGATCTGCTGCTTCTAACATTAAAAGACCTTGTAACTAAAATGATTATAAGTGTAGGACACACAAATAATGCTTGCCAAACAAAAACTTCTATCAGCAAAGGCCAAGCCCATTTAAATTTAATAATCCATTTCTCCAAAGTGACAGACTACAGTTTAAGTCATACAGTGCCGAATGTGAACACAACTTTGGAATTGTATTTGTGTTAAAGTGATTCTGTGTATCAAGCCATACCTTCAAGTTCAGAAATCGCATACTCATTTTCAGACAAAACGTCCTATAAAATTAACTATCAACAGAAATGTTAAGCACATAGGTTGGCTCCCTGTTTTACATTGACAAGAACACCATATAATTTGAAGACGCCAGAATATTAAAAATTAGAAGCAGATGCAATTCAAATCTACCAATATCAACATTATGGATGGAGGCAAATCAAGTGTATAACAACACCCAGTCCAAAGTGATACAAAGTCAACATCATAAAATCATATGATGATCCACTTCGTGTATCACAGTATCTATAATCTTTGTGGGGATAACATTGAAAGAAGACAGTTGTACAAAACAGAGTTGCATGTCAAACACAGCTAGCCAAAGACCATTGGGTTCTGGATGTTTATATCATTTGCATTCAAGCAAAACTCAATGGAGAGAAAAATATTTTCTTGATCAGAATGTTTAATTAAAAAACAAATGTCCTAAGTAAAATTCCCCCACTGTGTTAAACAAAACATTATGCACATACTATGCAAACTGGAGAAGAAAAACCTCTTTATCTAGCTGTGGTAACATATTTTACAATTATGAGCATTAGATAATCACAGTCCATGTCAGTGATAGAAAGTTTTTTGGAGAAAACCATTTATCAGATTTTGACATCTTTTACAATTGTAAAGGTTCCCCATCTGCACCCTACACACCCATACATATAACTAGCCATTGAGTACTGCTCTGGTTGGTCGTGTGTATATTGATGGGTTTTTCATAGTGGCCGCTGCTGCACATGTAAAATAGTAAACAATGAGGGAATTTTTTTATGCCATGCAACTTATAATGCAGTTATAAGTTATGCCAATACCTTAATGGGGAATTTATATTCTTAGACTTCAGTAATTCCCGACAACCATTTATCCTTGTCAAGATTCTAACTTCTTGTGCTTCCTGCATTTTTTTGATGCCTTCCAACAACCCCATAGGCCCTTCATGGATTGCTTGCAACTTTCTCAATCAATGTGTTGTTCGCCATAAAATGTCTTAAAATTACTCACTGACAGTGCTTAACAAAATATTATGTTAAACACTATGCAACTGGAAGGAAAGACTTTGTAACTATGCTAGGATCCTTTACCATTGTAAAAGCTCACACCTGCATCTTATGTCCCCATACTTATGCCCAGAGTCCAGACACAAATCTCTGTTCGGTAATGTCATATATGTAAAATGATGGAAACTCATTGTAATCACTAAGGCACATGTAGATATTCTTTACAGTAGGATAATATAAGAGAAATTTTCTGTACAACACATTTTGTAATGCAATTATACCAAACCTAAATTGGTAACATACATTTTTAGATTTCAATTGTTTCCAACAAGCATCTGTCCCCCTTAAACTTCTAACTTTTATGACTTCTGCATTTCTTGATGCTTTCCAATTACTCCCTAGGATCTCCATGGATTGCAAACAACTTTCTCCTAGCTATTGCTGCTCTCTCACAACTTTGACTCTCTAACAACTTCTGATCAATGCTGACTAACAAGTTCAACATGCCTTTATTTCATACTTGGACCATCCAACTCACCTGTTAGGTCTTTTCTCATATTTCCAAATTAAAAAAAAAGCCTTCTACAGACTAAGAGTTTTATATAAATATTACAATAAACACCGTTACAGCAACTAGACAACCTATGAGTTTTATATAAATATTACAATAAACACCATTACAGCAACTAGACAACACATAGGCTGGCTACCAAACGTACCAGAAAACAACAGAAACAAGGAAATATAAGAACGTATGCCACCATCTCAAATGGTCAAACAGAATCTTGGGTCAAAATGCCTATTTGCATGAGATCTTCAACGAATTATTCACTGAAATATACCTTACGATTCTTAGAGAGGAGATATTTTACACTGGGATGGCTACAAGTAATCTGGAATCGGCAGATACTAGTGAGACCCACTAGATACATGAAAGCTAATATTTAAATATTATGCTAAGCTGTACTAAGAGATTGGGGACTTGTTCAATTGTTCTTAAGCAACTGTGACATTCACATGAATTGATCAAGTGAGCGAAACAGAAGAAAAGAAACTTCAACGCATGGGACAAAGGACATGCAAGATTAGTCATGGTGGTAAAGGATAATCAATCAAACATAGATAAGATATTCAGAAAACTACATGTATAATAAAAAAATGTAAAAGCATAAATAATATTATTACACAAAAGATTATGAGGAGAAAGACATACACAAATGGAAAACTTACTATGACACATGGACAGTTTATTAAACGAGCCCCACTTTCTTTTTTCTGTCTTTTGGACACAAAATTCCAATGCAACTCAAATTACAGTTATCAATTTTAACTTAACATATGTCCAAGAATGGGTTACAGAGAATGCTGCAAGTATGAAGTATTTGATGACATGAGTTACAAACCGCATCAAGCTGTAGCAAGTTAGACAATGAAACTTAAGCTGCAAAGAAAAAGATTGCAACAATTAAATGATAATCTGCCACACATAGATATTCAGAAAATTACATGTATAATCAAAAAAACATCCCAACAAGCATAAAAATGTTATCAGCAAAGATTATGAGGAAACAGACAAGCACAATGAGGTAACTTATTATGACACATAGAACAATTTAATAAACAGACCCAATTTTTTCCATGTCTTTTTGGACAGAAATTTCAATGCAACTCAAAGTACAGTAATCAATTTTGACTTCATAGATCTCCAAGAATGGGTTATGGAGAAGGCTGCAAGTATAAAGTATTGGATGACATGAGTCACAATCTATGGCAAACTATGTCAAGTCACGCAATGCAACATATGCTGCAACGCAAAAGATTGCAATAATTAAATGCAGGTAAAGGATGGCATGCAAAGAAACAAAGCATGTGAATAATAAGATAGGTAGCCAAAAAGGTGCAGTACATGGGATACAGATGGAGATGACTGCATATTGATTGAATACTTTAAGGCCCTACAGACTATCAGAGAGGCCATGATAAGGACTTGTCTAACCCAGGACTAGAGAGCCTGGCATATCAAAGCTTTTGCTACCCCTAATAGTACTCCATTAAAGAAAAACAAATATAATACAACAATTATAAGTTGCCCAATTGTAAAAGAGACACACCTTTCATTTTTGTCAAACCCAAACCGTGCACCAAAATAATAGGCAACTGCAAGTAACCATGAATCACTGTGTACTGCCACCAGTGCAAGCCAGTCCTTGTCCTGCATGCCATCTCTTGCAAAGTTGATACCCAGAGCAGGCTCGGGAAGTTCAGGTGGCACCTCCTCAGCAGGTAAATTTACTTCCCACTCTTCACTCGGGAGACCATATAGACACAAGTTCTCCTTTTCTGAAGATGATACCATCAGCATATTGTTAGTTATGCTCAAAAAACGAAATTAATACTACCCATGTAAAACAAAATCAAATAAACGAAATTTAATACTACCCATGTAAAACAAAATCAAATAAACAGCAGAAGTAATTTTGCAATGGTTAAATAATTTACAAATCAAATTACAGCTAAATGCATTCAGCCATTGGAAGTGATTAAAAGCCGCACATTCACAAATGTGGAAGATGTGGAAGGCCTTGAGATTGCCATTAGACAAAACAGCTAATAACAAAAGGTCATAACTTCTTTGCATCACTTCTGGAGGTGTAAAAAGATTTGATGAAACAAAGGGGACAGACAAGCATAGGAAGAAGAGAAAGATGACAAATTGACAGAAAAGGAAGATAGCTGAGGCTGTCAATTCATCAAGAGACTGATACCAAGAAATCTTGAACTTGCAGAGAATCTAATTAAACAAAAAAAAGGTGGGAAACAATATGCACAGAAAATCTCCGAAAATCCATGCAATATTGAAGATGACCCCAAACTCCATTCCTTGAAGATTGTGAGAATTCAAAAAAGGCGGAATACATAATTATAGGATAAGCTCATAGCAATCAAGATTCAAAACACTAATATACTTATAGCAATTATTGACCACGTTATTGGCTTGGCTTTCAAAGACCAACGCTATGCAGAATAGATAGTCAGACAACACGTCTATTAATCTCCAAGCATACATATGACTGCGTAAGTATACTAGGAAATACGCTCAATGAGATCTATAAAAACTAGGATACTGTTCACTGATACAAAGACAACAAACAGAGAATTACATGCGTGAGGGTATACAAAATACTAACCAAATATTTCCTATTTTTATGTTTTTTCTTAATGGCAATATTTTCAAAAACCCAACGTTGTGGACTTCAAAGTATTTAAACTTTGGGCTGCTTCTGAAAATAACCAATTTTAGTTCTTTTACAGACAAAACCTACCGAAAGCCAGACGCCACAATGATAAACTCCATAATTTTTTAAACCAATAACACATTTACGCATCCTTTTGACTGGAAGGGCGTTACGAACCCATTAAATGGTAGCAGATGGGTTAGGCATTATAGGCGCAAATTGATGATCCCTGTTTCTGTTTAACAAAATGTTTCTCTAAAAAGTATAGGGATTCAATCCGTATTTAATACAAGCATTGCTACACAATGGAGGTAGGTTAACATTACACTTCAACGTAAAAATACAAATGGAGGCCGAGATGCAAATAAATACCCATAAGATTCGGGCTACAATATAGACGTGACCCAAGAAAATTTGCATAAATCTCAGAAAACGGTAAGAGTTGAAATAGCAAACTGACCTGGATCGCATTTCTGGTAAAAATCCGAAACCTCTGCAAGGGAAAACCGAAACAGATGGTGAGCAAACCAGTAGTCAACATAAAGAAAAAGGAGGGAATTAGTGTTAATCTCAAAGTTACCAGTGGTGAGGGCCTTGATGAGTCCAGCTCGCCGGCCCTTGAAATCCTTGAACACATCGTCCACAGAGCGGGGGCTCAACCCACCCTCCATCCTTCACAAGAATTGCAACACTTTACCAAGTTGAGATAATGTCAGGAAAACAAATGGAGAAGAAAAAGCATTCCGCACACAGATATACAGAGGATGGGTAGGAACAGAAGAGAGAAGAGAGTTTATTAGCGTGGGAGGGAAACTTTAGCCTCCTTCTATGTTTCAGCCCTCAATTCATGTGACCACCGCTAACGGCTTATTATCCTTGACAACACAATTCGATTATCCAATTCCGTTTATTCGGTTTTCAGTCCCGCCATGCATATCGATTTGGCTCGGTGGCTCGCAAACATCGCCCTCTCATTCCGTTAATTAAAAAATATAAATTTAGCGATGAAAATTTGTTTATTTATTTATTTTTTTTTTATACTACAAATTAAGCCATTTTATTTTTTATTTTTTTAAATTAATGGCCATTTAGGCTTCTAAATATGGGCAAGGTTATGAATAGACTATCTTTGATCTGTGGACACCTTCAAAATCTTATTTTCTACTTGATTCTATTATATCCATATGTATAAATTATTATTATTTTTTAAATAATAGAATAATATATTTTAATAAAAAAAATATGTAGATACTTAAATTTGATTAACATATTTTTTTTCTTTTTTTTTATCATCAAGTTTCATCAAATTTTTTTCTTTCATTATTTAATTAAATTAACATTATTTTCTTAGTAATAGATAATTTTAAAATGTTAATTATTTAAATATTTAAATTCTAAATTTTCCCTCCATTGTTACTTTAGTTGAATACTTTCGAAATATTTAATTAAATTACATATTTCACCACTTTTCTTCTATTAATTAAATAATTTTAATTTTTAGTTAATTTATTAATTTATTCATCTCTTGTAATAATTTGAACATTGATTTTCTCTCATGTCACATTAATTGAATAATTATTTAATTAAAAATTAAGTATTCTTCTCAACATTATCCTCTTCTAAAATGAATAAAATTATTTATTTTATTTATTCTCCCTTTACATATGAAATAAATAATTTGGTTATTTAATTATTTATTAATTACTCATGTATTTCCACCTCACCAATCAACTCCCACTCATTTTGAGTTAACTCCTCAATCAATTTAATCTCTAATCAATCAATTTAATCCTCCAATCAATCAATTTTGTTTCACTAACATTCAATCACACGTATCCTTCAATCAAGTCTCTTAACTAACCCATACGATCAATTAGCTCGAATTAGGAAGTTAGTTAACTCCTCATCGAAATTCCTCTTGAACAATCTTTTAGCCATTGATCTTTTCAATCTCGAATTCGATCTTAATCATTGATTGATATCACCTAAAATCTATAAATTCAGCTATCATACCATCTATTCCTCTCACTCATTGTAAGAAATCTATACACATATTATTCCAAAGTGCTTTGTGCTAAAAATCTAATAGCAACTACCATTACACATTTCTCCAAAGTGCAAATAAGAGAGCAATGGAGTTAGTCAAGGTTGTTGTGTAAGGCATTTTTGTGTGCAAGTTTGTTGTATTACTTGTTATGCAACTTTATTATGCTCTATTGGTGTGATTTATGAGTTGGATTGTGAGTCTTCTTTATTTGGTGTTATCATTCACTTTTACAGTTCAATTTTCAGGTCATACATTCTAACACTACTGATAGGACCCTCAAGTCCCTAAAATTTAATGAGTTTTTAGTGAGGTTTTTGTGTCTTGATTAGTTATAAGTTCGAACAACGCATTTGATCAGACTTTCAGCGCATTTGATCAGACTTTTGATGCATATGTTCAAGGATTTGGCGCATTTGTTTGACAACTCAACTCACTCAATTCTATGACTACTGATCGAATTTTGTACCTTTCAATGCATTTTTTGGGGGATTTGGTGCATCCATTTGAGGATTCAACACATCTATTTTGAGAAACAACACAATTACACAACAGAGAAATCATTGTCTTGTAGAGATTACGGTTTCATTTAAACATTATTTTTTGTTGTTCTCTGTTCATTTTTTTTTGTTAATTTTTAACTATGGTTTGTAGGTATCTAACCATAGAATGTCCAATTTATCTTTCTAATCAAGGTTTTCACATCTATATTCTACGAATTTTACTATTTTTGGCAGATCGGGGTAGTTAGAGTTTTTAGCACAATTGATCCACAAAATGGCATATCTGTTATGAGAAATTATACAGTTGAATTAGATTTTGGAACAATTGTCAAAGATTTAGACATAATTGACCAACAAGATTTTTAGGTATAATTTTTTTTTGAATGAATTTTGTTTGAGTCAGCATGTTTGGTTCTTACTTTTACACGATTGACTTGGAGTTTTATGCAATTGTTTCATTCTATTGTGTAGTTATTTTGTGTATTTGGTTGTGGTTTTCTTGGTTATTGATATAATATGTACATTTGTGGCTTTTGTGGGAAGAAGACAAAACTTTTAAACTACTGACATATTTCATGCAGGGTTTTACATGATTACTTATTTAGAATAGCTCACATTTTGATTTATTAAGAAAAAAAGTATTTGTCGTGTCTAGTGGAGTCTCGAGGGTATGTATTCTCTCCCCTTGCGCCTAGTTCGAGCCTGGGGATCATAAATACATTTGAGTCCACATATTTGTTCTTTTACCCAAGGAAGAGGTATCTGTGTATGCTCTCCCCTTGCACCTAGTGTGAGCTTGGGGATAAGAAACAACAATAATTTCCTTCTTTTTGTTTTATTAGGAGACCTTCTTAGAGATTTCATCAACCCAACCACATTTTCAGGTAGGGTATAGAAAGGGGGGAAAACGAAAGTTGTACTCCAAGGTGTGGCCAACGTCATTTGAGCCAAGTTGCAAGACCCTTGGTCCATCAAGACTTGTTACGTGAGGAGAGTGGGGGAGACCCCCTAATCTCAAGCACTACAAATGAGCTTATTGTTCACTAATTCCACTAAAACCTTTGTATTAGAAGCCTAAGACCATTGATCATTATTGCTAGTGGGGTGCAGTGTACAAAATCACACATGAAGTTACCCAACATGTACCATCCTAAGGTGAGAGAATTATTTTGAGGTAAAAAGCCTTCAAGAGAAGGAGGAAGGTGAGACATTGTACCACTTAAGACCTAACTATCCCCTTTGAGAGTGGAGTGTGTGTATTTGTGTGCTTCTATAGTATTTTATTAATTGGACCTCTGCTAGCAAGACACACCTTGTCTAAATAGCTAGGTTGTTATAATGTTTGGCATCTTTTTCTTGTATCAGACTAGTGACACCATTCGGCCTATTATCCTTGAAATATCAACAATAATTGTGTCTTACTATGTGACTATTTTCTTGCCAAACTCTACTAAAAATAATCAAATTAGGCAAAATCCCACATAATTATGTAATTGATCTACAAAAATTTGCACTTGACTATTTTGTATTGCAAATGTATATCCTTTTATGTAACTAATTTTCACAATAAACCTTAAAAAAATAATTTTAACCTAAAACAATGGATATGATCAATCTTGTAGCACAATTGTCTTACTTTGGCACAATTGACTTAGAATGTGGCGCAATCGTCTATGTTTGTGGCATAATTTTCCCTTCATGTGGCACAATTGTCTCTACCTATGGCATAATTGTCTTTGCTTGTGGCGAAATCATTTTTGCCTGTAGCACAACTAATTATGTTTTAAAAACCAAACTATTAACAATTTTACATAGAATTCTACATTTGAATTATGCCTAGCACAATTGATGCACCTTGTGATGCAATTGATCTACCTTTTTAGCGCAATTGAACCAAATAATTTTCTAGATTTCTTATTGTCATCATATATCTTACAAACATACCTATACAAATAGACCTAACATAGACTAGCATACACAGAGACATACCTAAGATTTGACCATATACCACATTTAATTTTCACCCTTCATATCTTTCACCCACATCTAGATTTAGACTTAGGTCAAATTTATTACTCATCTTTAATCATAGATATTTTCCATCCAAATCTATTTCACTAAGTTTATCTAGATCTTACATTCACCTTATCTTTATTTTGGTATTTTTCTTGGAAGTTTACCTTCTCCAAGTATAAGATCAAATTAGCCTATCTGAGGGTAGATTAACCTAGAATCTTTGACTACTTTTAAGTTGAGTTATTACATCCCCCCTAATCTATTGGTTTTTAACTCAAAATTCTAATAAAAAATTTAACACATCCATCAAAATCCTGGTCATTAAATCCTAAGATCTAGATGCACTTTTTGGTCTTTCTCATCTCATCATTCAAAAGCACCAAAAATATCATCCACATCAAAGAGTCCTAAAATCTCTTATATTCCAATAGAAACAAGGTCCCAAACCTAGAGAAAAATGCAACACCAACAAGACCCCAACATGGTACCCACAAGCATGGACCTTTTCCAAGAAACATAAAGAGAATTTTCACACATATTTAGAGCAAGAGGTTTTGAAACACCATCCCCACTAAGTCCTAGGAATAATCCTAACATCACACCCCAATAAATTATTGTATCCCACAGTCAATCATGCCCACAAATTCAACACAGGTATCACTAACTCCCATACACACTCAAGTTCCCACATACACCTTGCAAATAAACAATCCATTATATTACACAGCATCCAATAATACTATCAACCCCCACTTCAATAATTATTTCACAAACATCATCACAACCATCTCACATCTCACAAGATCCTTCACCCAACTTGCATACAAATGCAAACACCATCCAAAATCAAAACACTATCACCAATTTATTATATCAACAAAATATTTCATTCAACAACTCTAACATCCCTACTCTAATGATAAATACACAAGCACCTCCACATGCATCTCATATCTCTCAACCATTTATATCTAATGCTCATACCTACATACCCAATAATCATAACATCAACCACCAAAACTACAACCCCATATAGTAATTTCCACATGTTATCACCTCAAATTCTAATCAAATCATAAATCCAATTAACCAAAACATATATCAACATAACCCCCCTCAAAACATCATGACCTCTCAACAACACACCATCACACTAAACTACCTTCATCAAAATCACAATGTAAACCCATCTAACCAAAACATCCATCAACATTATCCAACTCAAAACATCATAAACCCTCAACAAAAATACACCACATCAAACCTCTTTACTAACTCCAACATATCCACTCACACCTACATTCCACAAAGTTATTCACACATTCACCAAAAAACCCCACCATCAAATTTTCCCCAAGGTAAGTCATCAATATATCCCATATCTAGCTATAACATCATCAACATACCCACTTTCATACACCTGAATGATTTGGCTTTACAAATTCAAGATTTGTAGCAATAATTTTCAAACATCCAAATGGAACCAATGAAGAAGAGTTACACATTGGATTATATATGCCCTTATCCTTTTGAGAAGATAATACCCATGCCCCCATTCCCTCATAATTTTGAGATGCCTAAATTTGACAATACAAAGGAAGGGGAGATCCTCGTGAACACAGAGAATTTTATGTAGCTTGTTTAAAGGTTGTTCATAATGATACTTATCTTATACACCTCTTTCCAAGAATCTTAGGAGGACAAGCCATGAAATGGTTTTCTTGAATCCCATCTGACATTGGAATTTTCAATGAATTAACAGAAAAAATCATCACATTTCTCCTATAACATAGAACACAAAGTCTCAATGATCGATCTATGCACTACGAAACAAAATAGTGGAGAAAATTTTGCCTCCTTATAGATATGGAGAAGCTTAGCCAGTAAATGTCCATGCCATATACTCAAGAAATAATTAATCCAAATATTCATCCAAAATATGAATACGAAAATAGGATTCCACCTAAAAGTTCAATGCTTCAATACTTTCAACGAGGTTATAGAGAAAGGGATTACCATTAAGAAATACCTTTAGCCAAAGGACTTGTCAAGGTATTCAAAGGCAACAAAGAAAATGCAAGTTCTTCCAATGACAGGTCTCAATTTTGGTCAAAAAATATGAATGTGGTCAATGATGGTGTAGTGGATGCAAAGATGGCTCAAAATGTTCAACCAACATTAAGTCTCCAAGCACCACCAACAATTTAAACCTCTTCAACTATCCAAGATAATTCGCAAAGAGGTCCACCTAGACACACCAATTCCCCTTGGTGGAAATATACTCCTTTGGGAGAACCCATTGAATTGACATTCAAAAAATTGGTTCAATCAAACTTGATCATGCTTCCTAAGATTAGACAATATGAACCACAGATTAAACCTATATGGTGGAAGGGCATGGACTTTTGTGACTGCCATAGAGTAAAGGAGCATACAACTTAAGGTTTCTTTAAATTGAGGAATCTTATTCAAGATCTCATTGATAGGGAGATATCATTGTTGAAAACCAATCAAACACATCCAACAATGACCACACAATTTTTAAAGATCCCTTACATAACCATGGAAAAGAAAATGCTCCCAATAATGGTAGTGCCTCTAGTAACTACACAAATTACAATGTGGTTAATTATGACTGTATCGTAAACCAAATCCAAAGGTCCAACCAACAAATATCCACTATCATTATCAAGACTAAAAATATTGAATTTGTTGTTACAACTCGTAGAGGTAAGGTCACTCTCCAAAGAACCACATGTTACAAATCCCAAGCTATTGATTACTATAATATTTTAGACCATTTAGGTAAAACACCCACACAAATATCCATTTTAGAGATTTTGTGCATGTCGCCCATTCATAGGGATATCCTATATAAGGCTCTTAAGGAATCTTTAGTACTTACAGACCTAAATTTCAACCAAGTTCAAGCCATGGTAGGACATCTCGCATCCACTCACCACATTACCTTTAATAATAAAGATGTCTCATCCCACATACCCATACATAATAAAGCTCTCCACTTAGAGGTATTCATCTGTAAACATAAAATTAAATAGGTCATAATAGATGATGGATTTGGTTTAAATATTTGCACTCTAAAATAGGTCAAAACCTTGGGATACTCTTAGGGGGTCATAGATCCGAACAATAGGATAACATCGAGGCATATGTTGATGCAAATTACCTTTCCAAAGGAACAATCACACTTCCTATAAGAGTTGATCTAGCAGTGTGAGATATAATATGTCAAGTCTTGGGCTTGGAGCTCCCATATAACATCCTTCTTGGTCATCCATGGATACATGTACCATGCAATCCATTTCATCCACTTTCCATTAATGCCTAAAATTTCCATACAATGGAACTAAGGTTACTATCTCAGGAGATCCTAACCTCTTCCATTATTATCGTAACTTATAAGGAACAAAAAAACCAAGTCCTAGAGAATGATAAGGCATCATCCTCTTCATCCTATATTGATCCCAACGATTTAAATAAAATAGATCCACCAAACCCATAATTATTCCCAAGGTCAAGGTGTAGGTACAAGACATGATATATGGTGAATACAACATAAAGTAATCATTTTGCTTAGCACAACTCCCATCATCACCTAGGTCACATGGGAAACCCTAGGAAAAGTAGGAGATTTCCACAATCATCATCAAAAGCAGTTCAACCACATTTGTAAAATGGGGTGAACTTCACAAAGAAGCTATCAAAGAAGACATTTCCAAGTGGTTATATAAGAATGAGGAAGACCAATTCATACTCCCCATTGAGAAATACACAAAGGGATTTCATATAATGGAGCAAATGGGATATGATGGTCATAGTGGTCTTGGTCTATAGGGACAAGGAATTGTGGAACCAATTGCAGTGACAAAGATACCATGTTCTTAAGGGCTTGGGTTTGGGAAACTAGAGGTTGTGCCATCAGATATTAAATTTACCCTTGTAGAAGCGGATAAAAATTCTTTCATTGTTGAGTTGTCTAATGAGGATACTTTTGATGACTCCTTCAAGTGTATTATTGACCTATTCTGAGATTATAAAGTTCACATTATACCCTACACATCTTTCAATCCCACACCGTCTAATAGCAATCTTTCACTTGTCTATCCCCAACTCATTGATTGGGACCAATGAGGACCACCTAGTATAGACATATTCCAAAATGATGAAGCTATTGCGAGTTCATGGGAAGTTTCAAGATGGGATATATCCCTAGGGGATCATAGAGTTGGTTTTACCATAGATCTTGATGCAATAACTTACGTTGGTGAGGATGCCAAACCTTCTAGTCACAAAAATATAAAAATCATAAAGAGGTTCCCTAGTGAAAATCATAATGTAGCACTTTCAAACCACAAAATACTAAAAACAAAGGATGTATTTGAGGGTGAAAAATTTTCTAAGGTACCTAAGGATGGAAGGTTTGACATTCTCCCCATGAATCAAGAGAGATCTATAATGATTATTGAAAAATATGAGGAAGCAAACATCGACACCACATATAGTGTTTGAATCACATACTTTGCAGCATCACTATTAGAGCAAGAAAGGGTTAACCTCATGGTATTCTTCCAAAATATACATGTGAACTTTGCATGGTCTTATGCATACATGTTAGGGTTAGATCTCAATTTAGACTTACCTAGGGACAAAACTAGTCAAATAGAAGCTATACAAAATGCATCCCCAAATAACATCGTTATTCAAAATGGAGCTACATAAATTGTTAGATATAGGCTTCATCAGACCTATTGATCATCCTAAGTGGATATATAACATGGTGCTTGTTACCAAGCTATCTAGAGGCATTTTCATATGCACTAATTTTAGAGACCTCAACAAGCATGTCCCAAAGATGAATTTCCTCTACCAAATATAGACATCATCATGGACTTAACAATAGGGCATGAGATGTTATCTCTAATAGATGGATTTTTAGGATACAACAAGATTTTCTTTTTCCCCGAGGATCAACTTAAAATAGCCTTCACTTGTCCATGGGGAACCTTTTGCAAGAACGCCATACCCTTTGGTCTAAAAAATGCTAGAGCTACCTATCAACATGTACTGACCACTATATTCCATGATATGATGCATACTTTTGTGGAGGATTTTGTTGATGATCTATTAATGAAATCACTCACAAGAGAAGGTCATCTAGATATACTTTCCAATATTTTTGATAGGCTTGAGAAATACAACATATTAAATTAAATCCAAAGAAGTGTGGCTTTGGGGTTGTATCAAGAAAATTATTAGGGTATATTATGTCTTGCGCAAGCATAGGGGTTGATCCACCAAAGGTCAAAGCCATAATCAATATGCCTTTAAGCCCATAATCTCAAACAACTACGTAGCTTACAAGGAATGTTACAATCCATTTATCGTTTCATTACACAATTAGAAAACAAGTTTCATCCCTTTACACATCTTTTGCATAAAGGTGTTACCTTTGAGTGGGATAAAAAAATTCCATGGGATTTCTAGGAGCTAAAAGATTATCTAGCATCTCCTCTAGTATTAATACCACAAATTCAAGGAAAACCATTGTTATTATATATATATATATCTACCACATTAGCAGCATTGGGTGCTCTCCTCATAGAACATGGCTACTTTGGTAACAAGGGTTGTCTACTATATCATACGTACTTTGGTTGGCTATGAACTTAATTACACACCTATCGAACGTGCATGTTTAGTAATTTTTTTTCCTCACAAAAGCTAAGACATTACATGATAAACCATCAATACAAACTCATTACAAAGATTGATCCACTTAAGTACCTGTTGAGAAAATCAACAGTCATAGGGAGATTAGCTAAATGGGTTATGATCCTAAGTGAATTTGACATCACATATGTAGACAAAAAGGCCATCAAAGGACAAGTGATTGCAAACCAGTTAGAAAATGCTCCCATTATTGTAAATCACCCATTAGTGTCATATTTTCTAGATGAAAGTATATTCACTATAGTCCCCACTCAAACATGGAAACTTTACTTTGGTGATTCATATACTCAACATGGATTAGGATTGGGTGTACTATTCATCACTCCACAAGGTTATTATATACTAAAATCATACCGATTGGAATTCCCTTGCATAAACAATATTGTTGAGTATGAGGCATTAATCATGGGACTCAAGATGGTAATATAGTGGCAACTTAAGGAAATATAGGTTTATGGTTATTCTTATTTGGTTATAAAATAGGTGAACGATGAATATCAGACCAAAGGTGAAAAAAATTGACCTACAAAAATATGGTGGATAGTTTCAAGAATTGCTTTACTCAAATATCATTTGATTTGATCCCTTGGTTAAAAAAACAAACCAAATGACACCATGGAAACCATCAGGTTTCTTTTGGACATGTCGCATAATATTCAACATTGTGAGTTCAAAAGACAGTCAATGAAGTTGGTCATGACTAGCATATCCAATTGAATCCTACCTTGTGGGCTTATCAAACCAATTATCGCACACCAACAGGAGCCACCTCGTATTCCCTAGTCTTTGAAGTTGAAGCCATTTTACCCATTGAGGTCGAGCTTCCATCACTAAGAGTTTCTCTACAATATGCCATTAATGATGAATAAGACAAAGTTTCCAAACTACATGACTTGGAATTTCTAGACGAAAGGCATCTTAATACACTCAATCACCTACAGGCTTATCAAATCTGCCTTCATTATAGTTATAATAAGAAGGTTATATCACACAAGTTTGAAATAAGAGACTTGGTACTTAGAGAAAATCAAAAGAACCGATATGATCAAGAAAATAAAGGGAAATTTAAGCTCAATTGGTTGGGACCCTTTGCCATTACAACTTATGGATCAAGAGCATACTAGCTTGCCACACCTAAAGGTGAACCACTAGATGAGCTTGTATGCATACAAAATGGATATAATAGAAATATGCGTAAAACATAATTTAAAACAAACAAATGCAATGCAAACCTCAAAATATTGACTGTAGTATGTTGTTTTGTTGAAGATTTGAACGTGGTTGCTCATGATTCTAGCAACATAACATTAGCATAAAAGATGATGATATAAATGGGATGGGAGGCCTCTCATTTATAGAAAGTCGATTTCAAATGAAGGGCTAGGATCAAAGGATGAATAAGGATGATGATCAATGAATGAGATTGCTTAGAAGTAAAGAGGAATAGGGTTAGGGCTAAATTAAGGTTTAGATAAGGATGGATGGTGGAGATTTAATTATAAATTAATTCAATCAAGGGCAAAGATTAAACGAGAAAGGTAAAGATAAGAAAGGCACAGATAAAGAGGTTGGCATGGAAAAAGAAGTTGTTGGAGTTGTATGGGAGTGAATTTGCACCCCATGTGAAAATTCCCCCTTTTTCCCTCTCCAATTTAGAAAACCAAGTTCAGAGGCTTAATTCCACCTAAGCCCATTGCTTGCATCCCACTTGGCACATGTTTTGAGCATCAGTGGAGGCATTTCTGTCGAGGACACCCGTGCAACAGGCATACGTCCGTGCGGTGCACTTATGTCCCTGGCAGATACCTACGACCAAACCTGCAAAGGCATTACACTTCTCATTGGGAGTCAAGTTGTAATTCCCCCTTCGACCGACCGACCCGAATATGGTCGTTTCTTTCATTCCTTCTTCAAATTCATCCCCTCAACATGCATTCTAACTTCTTTTGGGCTATTGCACACTTCAAGATTCCATTCTCACACTCTTGCATTCACTTTTCAAGCTCTCAAGCAGCATACAAGCTATCCATTGTAGCAAACACGACACTCTATCTTTGGTAGAACAAATTGGGAACAAAACACCATTGCAGCAGAGGCTCGAGTACTCTCATTTTCTCTCCCAAGCAGCCTTGAGTGCTCTTGGTGGAGGTGGTAAGCTTCCCTTTGTTTCCTTCTATCACTTGGTTGAGTTAGCACTTTACTGTTTTGTAGTGCTTTTGTGCTCTTCACTATATTGCTTTCTTTATCTCATTTATTTGGTTGTCCGTGGAGGTGGAAACACCTAAATGAGGGTCTGACTGAGGCAAGCCCCTATACAACCACCCAACATTTTCCTCTCTTTCTGTGTGTACGTGGACATGCTTTTGAGGAGCTAGATGGCGAACGAGTTCCTTTGTGAGATTCTTCTCACCACCCTTACTCTTGCATTTTGCTTTATCATATTAGAGAATATTTCATTTACTTAATCAAGTTATTTTGGCCCTTTAGTAATAGTTAGTTGGGCCATTAGCCTGTTTTAATAGGTTTAACCTTGTCTCTTTTGTTGTCTGGTCGTACGAACGCTAGCGTACTTTAGAGATGCAAGCACATCGTGCTGTCATCCAAGGATCGTGCTTTCATCCTCGGGCAGAGAGCTCCCTGAGGCACAGTGTTGAACCTAAAAACTGGCTTGCCTAGCCCCACTTTGAAACTCAGGATTACAGAGTGGTTGTAGGACTCTATAGTCCTCATCATTCTCGTCATCATACCCTAAACATCCCACTTAGTTGAGGTAAGTTAGGGCAGCTTTCCGCATCTCGATCCTCTGTGACCTGGGGCCTTGCACGTGGAGGTCCCCCTACCTTACATTTTGGTGAACTCGACGTGAACCATTTTGGTTCCATTTTTGCAATACTGACAGTTCCTTTCCTCGTACTCTTGGAGTGTTGTAGGTGTGAGTGTTGTGAGGCTGTTGCCTTACAACCCAACCTGCGACCCCTAGTTGGCGTAGTTGGAAGGTTCCAAAGGTATTATGTGACGAAACCTTAGTTGGGTCATTGTCTTATCCTTTTACCTTTAGGGACTATGTGGAAGTATTGTCTAGTGTGTGTTATGGCCTCCTTCATGCATCAACCTATCCCCTTTGTGCAACCTGTGGACAGTGGTACAGGCATAATCTTTACTTCACAGGACCTACTAATGGGTTTTAACAAAGAACCATCTCCTCTTTATATTCTTGCACGGATCAATGGGAACATCGTATCAGGTGTTCTCATTGATCTGACATCACAAGTAAACATAATCACTGAGGAGATTATGTTGATCAACTTTTTACATAAAGATGGGTATGATGCACCCGTGAGTACTATCCGCACACATGATGGGATTTTCGTGTCCCCTTTAGGTAGTATCATCCTATCGGTCCTAGAAGGACCTAAATTTGTGAACCTCTTGTTTGACATCATCCCTGGGTCTAAGCTCTTTAGGGTGAAATTGGGTATCCCTTGGTTGGTGGTGATGAATGTGGTACCCTTTGTCATGCATAAATGTTCAAAATTTATCCACGGGGGTTCTGTACATGTAATCCATGACACCGGTTGCACGTGGAAGCTACTCCTTGGACTACTCTTGGCCTGCGCATGTTGGTCCTCTCCCGCCTAGGATGAACCTTCTGCACTGAACATACCAGAACTATAAGAAGGGGCATCTAAGGTTGAAAGTTAGATTACCTCCTTCGTCTTATGCTATTTCACATAGGGCTTGCTTAAAGGTCGATAACGATGTCACTAAGGCTCAAAAAAGGAAGAAGAGAAGTGGTATCGTGATCCTCCTTCCTCTTTCGCTGGTCAGTCTGATGCTTCTTCTTGCTCTACTATGGTGCCATTAGGTTCTACTCATCTGCAGGAGAATCCTATGGTGCTCGCTTGGCGAAAGCCTAAGCATCCTGCATTCGAGCTTCATGTTCTGTCGATGGAGCCTAGACCTGTTTGGTATGACATGAGGAAGGTCTTCTGAGGAGAGTCCTCTTTGTCTCAACCTTCACGGCCTCCTACTGCTCCTGATTCCAAGGCAGTGAGTGGGAAGAGGCCCACTGCCGAGGCTCGAGCCGACTCCTCCTGTTGTCCCACAACCTTTTTCTCCTACTCCCATTCAGGAATTTGTTCCTCTGCTAGAAACGATTGTAGTGGACCTTCCTATGGTTGAGCAGGAGCCTTCTGCTCCTTCACAATCTCTAGCCTCCGGCTCCAAGAGTCAAATAAATCACCTTGCGCGTGAGCGCAAGTGCCGGTGAAAGGCCCTCTTGGCTGAGCAAGTTGCCTCACAAAGGAAGGAGGAAGAGACGACCACTCCTGCTTTAGGGCCTCCTGTCGTGTCGCCCTCTTCCCTCCCTTCTGCTTCTCTCCATTCTAGTCTTGTGCTACTTCCAGCTCCCGCTGCGAGTGCAAATGCACCTAGCCCCAAGTGGGTACAGGTGTTCATCGCTCCTTCGATGGAGTCACCTTTGCTGATGTTTTTTTCAGATATCTAACCTTTTCCAAAACCTATGGATATGATTAATACCTCGTTCGTATCTGTTGCGATGCTTTCCTCCTCTTCCTCTGCACCTCTAGCTTTGTCTATGGGGAGTTCATCTCCTTTGGTGAAGAAAGAGGTGGAGAGTGGTCCTTATGGAAATGAAGGGTGTAAGAGGAGCCCATCTTCTTTGCAAGGTGGTCCTGTGTTGACTTGTTTTGTCCTAGTGATGGAACCAATCTCAACTTCCCTTGAGTTTGTCACCGCTCCCAAGTCACTTAGCGAGCCTAGCGATGAATCTTAGGCTCAGACTACCCCATCCGCTAAAGTTAGACATGGCGCTCTTGTGGGGTGCATGTTTAATTTTGTGGATGAGGTTTTGGCCTTGTCAGCGATCTTCACAAAATAGCTAACCTTGACTCCACAAGAGCTCGGTGGAGAGGACTTCGAGGGGCCCTCTTCCTTAGCCCTTGTTGTGAGAGGGTCGAACGCTCCTCCTCTTAACATCCCTCCACTACAGGCTCGTCCTCCTTCCCCCTACGATGATCTAGAGTGGGAAGCAGACGACCTCTTGGCTAGTCAATGTTAGGAGGAGGCCTCTTCTTGATCTTGTGTGTGTTTGTGTGTGTTTTGTGATGTGTTCCCCTGTGATCATGCTATGTGTGCCTGGATGACCCTTGTCACCCCTGTTGGTGCTTCGATACAGGCATGATTTTTGTGTTGTAAACCTTCTTCTATTTGTATCATCATTCTTCCATGTTTGTGCTTGATTTTTTGATAAATTAGGGACGATGCAAAGTGTTGGGGGCATTTAGGCTTCCCTTCCATCCCTTTTTTTAAATTTTTACTTTGTCTTTTTGTGCATTCTTCACATGGTCTTATATAGTAGGGGGTTGATGATAGTTCATTTATATACTATTACTATACATATCTATACATATTTATGAGCAGTTTTGACCTTGAAATATCAAGCTACCCCTGTGCCCTTTGTTTGTTTTTTCTTTCTTTTTTATTTCTCTTTATCTTTCTCTCTTTTTTGCTTGAGTTGTCCCTCCTATGTGTGACAACGTTCTTTCTTCAACATTTCAATTTTCAGAAAATGCATTCATTGCCAACGAATCTTTTCTCAAAAATCCTCACAAACCTTTCTTCATAATCATATTCTCAACTTGAAACCCTAACGAAACATGTTTCCTTCATCATGGGTTCGTAAAGAGAGGACTTAAACCTTCCTTCGAAGCGGGAACAATTTTAATCTTCCCCTCGCATGGGGGCATATCCTTCCTTTTGAATTCCTTGATGAAGGATCGATTTGAGAGAAAGAACATCTACTTCTGAATTGCGCGTCCCTTGAGTGGATCCTCTCTTCACGACGGGTTCCCAAGGGACCCCTTCAAAAGCTTTCAAAACTATTGACAATTTGTGCAACTGTCTGCTCACTTGCCTACGTGGCCGCTTTCTGATTTTGCGGAGTCCGCTTTCCTTTGAGCTTCCTCCATGCGAGAGATCTTGGGGGTGGCTCTCCTGTAGGACTGAGAGCCTGTAGGGCACTTTCTCGGGTTTCCTCCATGTGAGAGACCTTGGGGGTTACCTTCCCTATAGGACTGAGAGCCTATGGGGTGCTTCCTTGGGTGTTCTTCATGCTTGAGTTTGTGGAGAATACCTTCCCTATGGGACTGAGAGCCTATGGGGCACTTCCTTGGGTGTTCTTCATGCTTGAGTTCATTGAGAATACCTTCCCTATGGGACTAAGAGCTTGTAGGGAGCTTCCTTGGGTACTCTTCATGCTTGAGCTCATGGAGAATACCTTCCCTATAGGACTAAGAGCTTGTAGGGTGATTCCTTTGGGTCTCCTCCATGCTATATTTTTTGGGGGACACCTTCCTTACATGATCGAGAACCTATAAGGCGCTTTCTCTCTTCAACTTCATAGTTCCAAGCAGCTATGGAGTCCTTTACTTTCCCTAGACCTTCAGGTACGCCAGACCAAGCTCTGCTTCCTTGATAGTTTAGGTATACATCTCTAACCTTATACTCTCCTTGATCTACTTTACAGAAAACTCATTAGTACTCGTGTTCACTAAAGTGGGGGAAAAATGTATAGGAGTGAATTTGCACCCCATGTGAAAATTCCCCCTTTTTCCCTCTCCACTTTAGAAAGCCAAGTTCGGAGGCTTAATTCCACCTAAGCCCGCTGCTTGCATCCCACTTGGTGCATGTTTTGAGTGTTAATGGAGGTGTTTTTGTCGGGGACGCCCGCGCGGCGCGCAGACGTCCCTGGCAGATTCCTACAGTTGAACCTACAAAGGCATTACACTTCTCATTGGGATTCAAGTTGTAATGCCCCTTTCGGCCGACCGACCTGAATATGGTCGTTTCTTTCATTCCTTCTTCAAATTCATCCCCTCAACATGCATTCTAACTTCTTTTGGGCTATTGCACACTTCAAGCTTCCATTCTCACACTCTTGCATTCACTTTTCAAGCTCTCAAGTAGCATACAAGATATCCATTGTAGCAAACATAACACTCTATCTTTGGTAGAACAAATTGGGAACAAAACACCATTGCAACAGAGGCTCGAGTACTCTCATTTTCTCCCCCAAGCAGCCTTGAGCACTCTTGGTGGAGGTGGTAAGCTTCCCTTCCTTTCCTTCTATCACTTGGTTGAGTTAGCACTTTACTATTTTGTAGTGCTTTTGTGCTCTTCACTATATTGCTTCTTTATCTCATTTTTTTGGTTGTCCGTGGAGGTGGAAACACCTAAATGGGGGTCTAACTGAGGCAGGCCCCTATATAGCCACCCAACATTTTCCTCTCTTTTTGTGTGTAGGTGGATGTACTTTTGAGGAGCTAGTTGGCGAACGAGTTCCTTTGTGAGATTCTTCTCACCACCCTTACTGTTGCATTTTTGCTTTATCATGTTAGAGAATATTTTATTTACTTAATCACATTATTTTGGCCCTTTAGTAATAGTTAGCTGGGTCGTTAGCCTATTTTAATAGGTTTAACCTTGTCTCTTCTGTTGTCTAGCCGTACGGATGCCAGCGCACTTTAGAGACGCCAGCGCATCGTGCTGTCATCCAAGGACCGCGCTTCTATCCTCGGGCAGAGAGCTCCTTGAGGCGCAATGTTGAACCTGAAAACCGGCTCGCTTAGCCCCACTTCGAAACTTAGGATTGCATAGTGGTTGCAGAACTCTATAGTCCTAATCATTCTCATCATCATGCCCTAAACATCCCACTTAGCTGAGGTAAGTTAGGGAAGCTTTCCGCATCTCGACCCTCCGTGACCTGGGGCCTTGCACGCGGAGGTCCCTCTACCTTACAGGAGTAAATTAAATAATTATAAAATTGTTTGATTTAGGAGGGAAAGTGAATAATTAAATAATTTAAAACAATTATTTAATTAAAAGTGGAGGAAAAGGATGAAATATTAAATAATTAAAATAATTATTTAATTATAGAAGAAAAATGGAAAATAATTAAATAAAATAGGAATTTATTCAATTATAGAGGAAAAGAGAATTAATTAGTGACATAATTAAAGAAATAAAATTTATTTAATTAATCAAAGGGGAATAAGGAGAAAATGAATTAATTAAATAATTAAGAATCATTTAATTAATAGAGGAATATGACCCTTGAGATAATTAAATAATTAAAATTATTCAATTATGTAAGCAAAAGGAGGAAATGATATGAAAATGTGGGTTCGCAGGCGAAGGATAATTTTCAATGTGTACATTTTGCCCCTCTTTGAGATGATGTTGTGACTAAGAGAAGTAACATCATTTCAAAGAATAAAACATAGTGGGTAGGAAAGGGATTAGGACTAGAAGCATGATGCACCTATCACTAGCAAGGATGAGGAAGGATGACGAGGAGGTAGTGGTATGCCCCCCTGAGATAACATGCGTGTACAAAGAACATGAGTGTGCTCTTGAAATGGATGAGAGGACTTAAAGGATGAAGGATAAAAGGATAAAGGAAATAGATAAGGATGATGAAAAATGGATGGAGAGGGAGGATGGAGGATCATCATGTTGCAATGATATGAGCAACCTAGATTTAATATTATACTTGACATTATACACCAAGGTATAAGGAACCAGGATGACAATGTGCCAAGTACATGATCAAAAAAAGGTCAAGTGCAAATATACGCCCCATAACACCATGATATGGAAGACCATGATGCCCTTGCAACAATAGAATGAAAAAGACCAGGAGAAATGCAAACAATGATAAAACACACAAGAAACAAGCAAGCATGCACAACAAACCAAAAGCAACCTAGGACTATGCTCCAAGTCAAGCTGAAAATTGATTGATGGATTGATTGATGATGATGATGATGATGACGACGACATTGTTTGATATGGGAAGGACACATCCCAAAACAATGTGAGGATTGGGAAATATATATCCCTATGATGATAATGGATTAAAGTGGATCAATAGATTATCAACCGATTTGGATTGAAATCATGGATTGCTTATGGATGATGCACCAGATTGCAAGATTGGATTGCATGGATTATGATTGATTACACTTGGATGGACTAGATTGGGATGGTTTGGGGATGATTGGATTGGAAGGAGAGAGGATAAATGGATTGGATAAGCTAAGATTGGATGGAGGATTGACTGAGATCCAATGACAAGGGAGAACCAAGACATGGTAAAGGATGGAAGGATGGAGGAATTCCATGGATAGGAGAGAGGACTTTGGATGATAGATGGTGATGGGAGATAGGATGATGGTGGATGGAGGATAGGAAGATGGATCTCCAAGGACTAGTTGCAAAGGACAAAGATGCCCCACACTAGAGGTAGTGCAATCATGGATAGAAGATGATGTGTGATGTATGATATGGAAGGATAGTGTGTAAAGGATATGAATGAATTGATATTTGACCCCTAGTTTTGTCAAGATCAAGGGTGAAAAGGGGGGAGAAATTATATATCATATGAGGATGGAAGTAGGATAGGGAATAAAGGATGGAGGATATAGATAGGATGATCAAGATCAAGTGTATAGGATATGGATGCATGGATATTTGACCCCTAAGCTCTTCATCAAGATCAAATATGGGAAGGGAAGATGGATTTGGATAGGATGAGGGATATGGAATGAATGATGTGGATAGGATGAGAAGGATGGAAGGGTATAATACATGATGTATATGAAAATCCTTAGCCTTATCAAGATCAAAGGAGGAAAAAGGGAGGATGAATGTAAGTAGGATAATAGATAGGAAATGAGTGATAAATTCGGGTGTGGTAGGTAGGATAGTATGGATGCAACTTGTCCCCAAGTGTAGAGTGTGAGAGGGTAATGGATTACACATGACACCTATTTACTAGGTTTTCATCACAATACCAATCTAAGGTGCCATAAGAAGTGGTTTTCACCATTGGATGAATTATTTCTCTTTACTTTTTACTTTTTTATTTTTTTCTCTTTTCTCTTTTTATTTTTATTTTTTGGGAATAGGATGGATAGAGAAGGATAAGGACATGGATAAGTGGATTTGGAAGATATTGTATGCATGACATGGAGATGAAGGGAGGACTCGAGAATCTAGTTTCATGGATGGTATCCCTTGAAGATGTACTCCATTAGACCATGGACAATTGGAGTTATGCTCATAGACATTGGTAGAATGATGGTAAGGGGAATGAAATGGATGGGAAGATGGTGAGGGATATAGATTAATGCAAAGGATTGGATAAGAGGGATGGAAGGATGAAAGATGGGTGTTGGATAATGTATGGGTTTATGGAAGACTTGTGGATGAGTGGAATAAATTTGGCAAACTCAACATTGGCACACACCTTAATGGGTGATGGAGTTGTGGAAGAGAAGTGGCTTTTGTATTATGAGGTTTAGATGGAGGAGTGGATGTGGAATTTGGGATAAGGATCCAAAATGGATGGAGGTGATAAAGGATTATTAGATGGGGTGGAGGACATTGAATTGGATGGAGCTTTTGGATAAGAAAGTTTGGATGCCAATTCTATTTTTTCTTTGGGATGCATTGATTCTATGAGTATCTTTGGAATCCACATGGTTTTTGACTTTGATTTTTTCTTCATGGGACTTTGTGACTTTAGGATTGAAATTTTTGATTTTGGATCATTTTTTTTTTGTTTTTACATGTCTTTTTGATGGGACATGTTGATCCTCTAATTTTTTGTGTTTTGGCTTTATGCATTTAAGATTTGACATCCAAATTGCTTCCAAGCGCAATGGGATTGGTGGATAGAGAGGAATGATATGGAGGTATTATGGATGGATTGGTGTAAGTATGTTGGAAAAGGTTCAAGGGTGTGTACCTTTGTTGATCTTGATTAGGGATGTGAGGTGATGGATAGAGAGGATAATGGAATTTTGGAATAGGAATTTTAGGTGGTGGAATTTAAGGACCCAAGATGGATGGAGGGGATGAAAGAATTTGTTTTGGGACATAAGGATCCAAAATGGATGGAAGGGAAAATGGATTGGTTTTTGGAACATAAGGACCCAATATTGATGGAAGGGATGAAGGCTTGGGTTTTGGAATATAAGGAACCAAACTGGACTTGGAGGATGGAGAATATGAATGTTTGGATTTAGATGGTAGGATTTTGGATTTTGGGTGGATGGAAGAAGTAGCAACGTCTAGAGACTTATAGTAAAGGCCATGATAATTGGGATTTTCCTGGATTTGGATGGGTTCTATTATGCCTTGCTCATGTAGGCCTAACCCTTTGCCTTGATAATGCATTTTTTGACAAATCTTTTTGCCAATGAGATACTTATTGTTTTGAAAACAAGATGCGAGTCCATTTTGAGGAGGGTATGGTATGGAAGGAATGGTAGGTTCTTGGAGGAAACCAGCTTGGATGAAAGTGGAGGAACCTAATTGATAAGTGTGGAGTTTGTGAGTATCTTGGATATGGGTGATGGGATCTTGTGGAGGATTAGGATCATGACATGAAGATGAAGGGGTGCTTTGATCTTGAATTAGTTTAGGATCATGTGATGGAGTGGATGGAAGGGAATCATGAAAGGGGGATGGAGAGATACTTTGATCTTGACTTGGGGTAGGAAAATTGGATGGAATAGAAGTTATATTTTGATCTTGATTTGGAGGAAGGGGATCATTGGATGAGATAAAAGGGATATGTTGCTCTTGATTGGAAATAGGATCATGAGATGAAAGGGAATCATGAAGTAGAATGTGATGGAGTGGATGAGACATCTTGATCTTGATTGGGAGGGGTATCATTAAACGGGGTGGAAGGTGGACTTTGATCTTGATTTAGAGAGGGATCATGCTATGGTATGGAAGGGATACTTTGCTCTTGATACCAAAGGGGATCATGTAGGAGTATAGAAGGGATGGTTTGATCTTGATATGAAAGGGGATCACTTTGGATTTCTTGATCAATGGTAGGACCTTGATCAAAGAGAGGTTTATCTTGGATTCCATGGTTTGGAATATGATCTTGATCAAATATTGGATCAACTTGGATATCATTATCATCTAGAAGGATTTCTTGGATGGACTTAAGGATAAGATCATGAGAGGGAGTACTTTGATCTTGACATAAAGGGGGAGATATGATTTCATGCTTTAGATCAATGAGGTCAAGTGAGTGACATGGAAAAATATGAAATGGATGAGGTGGATGAGATTGATGAGGTGGAAGTGTGTGGAACTAGAAGACTAGGACTAGCATTTTGTGAAATAGGATTTTGCACTGGTTCTTGTATTCCTTTGAGGGTGACTTTTGGTGCTCCTTGGATGGTGATTTTTGGTGCTCCTTGGATGGTGACTTTTGGCTTGATGATGGGTTGACTAGGATGTGAAGTGCATGAGATATGGTTATGGATGGATGTTGGTTGAACATGGAAGACATTTGGTTTCCCTTGTCAATGGAGGGAAATGTGACATGGAGACTTGAATGGTGTTTAGGATCTCTTGGAATCTACTTACGGGACACATGATCATGGATTTTATGTGATTTTTAAAGTAGTTGGCAAGGATAAATTCAACAAGATCTTGAAGTATGAGATGGAAGA
>VDFB02118403.1:0-25462 GCA_007258455.2 Sequoia sempervirens | reverse complement strand
TAATGCAATTGATAGCTGCTCCTAGTTATTAGTTATGTAATGTGAAGTAATTGCACAATTTCTTAGGTTGACTTTGTAAAACTATATTGTTATTGAAATTTTTCCATCTATCAGCATCTAGTTGTTACTTATGCAATGTGAAGTAATGCTTTGAGTTTGAAAGATGTGCAATGCAATGTAATCAGCAATATGAATAAACTACATAATATAACCATTCTTTTTATGCTATTGTACATCAAGATATTTAACCATTACTCACTTGATTAAATTTTCAAAGAGTTTAATTATGCACACGAGGAGGCAATTAAATTTCGATGTCAACTTCTATATATCAAATTATCCAATAATCAAGTGTATGTCCATATACAAAAATGGCATCAACGCCAACTCAAACAAATTTTTACAATATGTGGCATATGCCATCTCGGTATCTATTCAATATTTACATGCCAAAATGTCTATCTCATCCTAAACTACTGGTGGATCATCAAAATGGAGCCTCTTTGAAGCACTTGTTGGCTCTGAAGGTAGGCCAGACAAGAAAAGTCAAACCACAATTGAGATTAGTTATACTATATAATTTAAAATTGAATAATTAACATAAAAATCAATATATATTGAATTATAATTGAACTCTAAAATTGAAATCTTGATTACCTGAAATATACGTCTCTTCGAAGGGTCAGGAGTCCTAGAATATACCCCTCTCAAAGAACTAACCAAACCAATTTTTGTAACGTCAATCTATATATGTGAACAAAAACATAAAATTGATCCAAGTTAGCATAGAATTGTCAGTAATAAGAACATATTTACCAAGCACAAAATAAAATAAACACATACCTTTTTAGGTTGATCTTTTTCTGTATCTCCTTTAGGTGTTTCAACACCTCCTCCTTCAGGTGTTCGAATACCTACTCCTTCAAGTGTTGTGACACTTATCAACAATGATGTATAGCTCACAACCGCCTGTACATAAAAATGATAAGTACATATGAAACTACGAATCTATGTCAATGTATGCATAATCAATAAAAGATTTTATAAATCTTAATTCAATCAAATTTGAGTTCAATTACCTTTCCCTTATCTAACATTGTGCCTCCATAGTCTGGAGAGCATCGCACCTCTCTCGCACTAGGTGTTTCCTACAAGCAAAGAATAAGATAAACATATAAGTTAATATATAATTTCATTAATGACAATTCAAATGACAAGCAAGTATACAGTAAAAAAATGTAAATGAGTGAGTGTGAAAATACATACTGTGTGCATGTTGAGGCCAAATGAAATGGCCCTAAGGGTGCTATCAGTCACCCGTGTGAGCTCCTCATCAGACATTAACTGTTAAATAGACCATGTAAATAAATATTAGTACTTGATACTATCTCTTATTAATATTCATTTTAAAAAAAATGCAAGTTATGAATTTACACCTTAAATGTTACAGGTGTGTAACTATTCCAATGTCCACCTCTCTAGCAGGAGAGGACTCTGTAGGGTGTGCTCCACTCCCCTGCGTGTGATCTGCTATAATATCCACATATGGTATGTCATAATCAGAAGTGTCTAATGGATGCTCAACGAGCTGTACAATAGGACCCAAGCATATCTACTAGCATGTATTGCAAATATGTGGCACACAAATATGCAGACCCAAGGAGGATGATGCAACAACACTGGATCCATCGCCAACATCACCAGAATGTGGCTGAGCTACTGAAGAAGCATGGAAAACCAAAAGACCACTCAAAGAGTGAATGGCCTGGATAGTTTGTGTGGCTGCATCCTTCATAATATCTGGATGTTGTACTCGAGGTGGCAGAGGAATGGGAGGATGGGGAACATGTGGGCGCCTGACTACTCTAACTGCCCCTGGCCTATCCTGGGGCATACCTCCACCAATGCCCTAGAAGGGTTTAATGTCAAAGTAATTGACATGATGCCCTAACAAAAACTCAGGATATAATTTTTTAATAAAGTAAAAAGGTACATCAAGATTATTGTTGGGTGGTTTATCAAAAACCATACACCAACGATACCAAAAGTTATCTACTACGCCCCTATGTGTGCACCATTTTATAGAAAGTTTTGGTTTGTTAACATTAACTAGCAAACCAGTGCTGGGGCTAATAAATAAAGAGGCTATTTGGGCTTTTGTTATTTGGAGATTTTTCACATCATCATAAGACAATCCACATGCATAATATTCCCTCATGGTTTCTCGCCACGAATGAAAGGCATTATGTTGGGTGGAGAGAGTTTCTACATTTGTAATTATTCCTGTCAATGTGGTTGACATACAAGATAATCAAGGGATTTTCCTATAAACATCACAAATGCCCCTCAATTGCTCCAATTTTTCATGAATTAAGTCTTCAATTGATGGCTGCGGATGTGGTGGAGCATTTGGCATTTCTGTATTTTGATTCTCAGCTGGTGGATTTTCATTCTCAACTGGTGGAATTTGTGTATTCTCATTCTCAGCAGCCATAATGCCTGATTAAAGTTAAAAATTAATTAATCTAATTAAAACTAGACAATATAAATGAAAATATTATAAAAATACCCTAGTTTTTAAAAAAAATCCAAAAAAAACCCTACTTTTTAACAAAAATCTATAAAATTCTCCAATTTTTAATACAAATACATAGCAACACTATTTTTAAATCAAAATCCATAAAAAACATTCATTTTTTTTTATCAAAATCCATTCTAAACTCAATTGTTTCATAAAAATTCAATCAAAAACCCTATTTTGAAAAAAAATCCACAAAAAAACATTCATTTTTTAATCAAAATCCATTCTAAACTCAATTTTTTCATAAAATTCAATCAAAACCCTATTTTGAAAAATCCACAAAACTTTCATTTTAAATTTTTATTTTATTTTATCTAAACTCAAATTTTTCATAAAAATTCAATCAAAAACCCTATTTTAAAAAAAAATCCACAAAAAACTAATTGAAATTATCCAAATATAATTCAAAATTGAATCAAAGCAAATAAAAATAAAAAATCTTACCTTTTCAAATCGGATATTGGCGAAATCGGATATCCGTTGCGCAAAGAACCTCCTCACTGTGCGCCCATGGGTTGTTGACTGTCAGATGATTTTAAAACAGCCAAATATTTTTTTATATATATACTTTTTACAAGTTGGATATCCGATTTGGAAACTAGGATTGGTGTTTGCTTTGGTGGTGTGTACTGACACCCAAGCCTAAAAAAAGTCAACACGGTATTTTTGCATTTTTGGGTTGATGAAAGATGTGTTTTTTTCCTCATTGCCACTTTTTGGCCCACCATGATCCTGCACATACCCACATTAGATGGAATATAGAATTTAAGATATATAGTTTACTATTAAGGATATTCATGATCATGTACATAATGAGGCTAATCATATTGAATCGAATGACAAGGATTCTTCCAAATTTAGTGATGATGAGTGTATTAGTTTTAATGATCATATCACATTATGTGTTGAGGTTATTGGTGTAGTGTAGAAAAATGTATCCCTATACATTTTCACACTTTGTTTGGGCCCTCCTGATTAAAATGGACTTAATTATGCCTTAATAATCCCTATTATTCATTTGCAAGCCTAATAAATTACATAATATGAAGGGGAAACCCGACAATAATTAATGCCAATACATAACACTTTACCTTGAGGAATGTCTTCCAGGAATAGGGACATGGGACCCATTCACCCGTGGGAGAATGGGTCCTCCTTAGGCCTTTGAACCTAAATTTAAAATATGTTTTTGATGATATTTTAAGGTACCCGAATCCATATTTCAATGTCGGCTTATAATATTTGAATTTCGGGAAATTAAGGATACATACCTATAAATACAAGGTTATTTTCTAAGTTTCACCTAGCATTTTTTAAGATATCTCAAGAGCATTTTGAAGAGAAATTTTACAAGAGCAAAGTTGATGATCAAGAGCATTCAAGAGCATAATTATTAGAAATTTTGTTGCAACATTCAAAATCCAATCATCATGTCAAAGTCTTCTTGCATCATGCTTGTTTTTGGAGCTAACATTGTGATGTCGGTTTCAAGATCAAGTTCAAGAATTCAAAGCATTTGTCAAGCATTAAGATCCACATCCATTGAAGTCATTTCATGCAAGTTGCACACCTCCCAAGGTCTCCATTACCAAGGTTTATTTAAGGGTTTGTTGAATTGCAACATAACATTGTTCATTCTTCATTCCTTTCATGCTTTCATTATTTCAATTCAAGGTTTAATTATCCAAACGGGGTTTGACCAAGGAAAACCTCCATTCACAAAAACAAACAATTTTTCTCTTTTGTGTTTGTGTTGCATATTTAAGATCGAAGATCTCTTGAAGTGAAAACTTAGAAAAGTTGTTGTCAAATCAAAAAATCTCACCTTATTACAATTTAGAATTAAGTTCATTGTAGGAGTCATGCTCTCACAAAAAAAAAAAAAAACCATATATGTAAATGTATTTTGACTTAGTTTCTAATGTTTGGATCACCATGTTGAAGAAAACTCTCTTTATTACAGTACCATTTATTGGAGGACCAATTGTTGGTTGAGAAAGATATTTTTAACTTCAACATAAATATAATCGGTGTAACCATTGCACCTCCTTTTGATGCAAATGCTAATAATAATATGACATGTGTAGCAATAAGGAGATTCACTTTTAAACAATTCCAATCACCCTAAATTTTAGCAAGAATAAACACAAGAATGTGGCAATTAATAAAGGGAAACTAAGAGTTAAAAAGGTATTTGAACTGATGTGGTTGAGTTAGTTTAACACTTACAATCATGATAATGCATGTTTAATATTTTTATCCGAGTGAAATGCCGACTGAACTCAAGTCGTGCTAAACAAGGAAAGTTAATTCCCATATCACATAGTTAATTGAAAACTCTATGCCTACGTTCTGAACATGGTAGCCATTGGGGGAAGAGCTAAGTTTTTTTTGTTAGTGAACATTTAACGGAAATACTACCACATTGAAATAAATTTGCATGATCTCCTCATCCAACTACTGACCATAATATGAGGAGTAGGTACACGAGATCAAATTCAAGAGATAAATGGGAGAAAAATAAAAGAGGAAAAAAAATACAACTACATTTTTGATCAAGAGAGATACTGTTAGGGAGGGGAATTTCAATGGAGAGGGTGGATATTATATGTCTCTTCTTACCCTGCAACAAGGGGTAACAAGATATTGAGAATGAGAAAGGAAAACTAACTATTCAGATGACATACCATCGTCAGCAATTCATCGATGGAAAATTCACGCCAACAATTTACTGGGGGAAAATTCAACGTCATGACAATTCACCACGTGAAAAATTAATTGCATGAAATTTTGATGGTTAATTTTCCTTGACGGTGAATTGCTAGCGGTGGTGAATTTTCCCGTGGTGAATTGTTGACAGTGAATTTTCCGTCAGTGAATTACTGACGGTGAATTTTCCTAGAGCCTATCGAGATAACAGATTTGATATTAGTTGAAAGGATAAATCTCTGTGGGCTGCATTATTGTGTTTGCATTTCCATGATTGTTTCATTTGGGGCGATGATACTTCTGTTATGATAGGTAACACTGAAGACAATATTGTAGGGAAGAATCCATTGGAACAACGTGCAAAGGAGTAGTATCTTGATCTCATATATTCATAGTATTGGTTGTCTATACATATACATTTGCGGCTATAGGAAAAATCATTGTCAACAATTTGGTACTTAGCAATTCATGCAGGATAATTTTTTTTTTGATCGATAAACAACAAGGCCAATATATTAAGCTTTGAAAGTTTTCAGTTACATATAGAGAATTACAGTCATCCAACCATACCCACCAGATCATTCTAGTTTCCATTATTACATACAGAGTATCATCAGTTTCCATCATAAACTATTATAGAAGTATCTTCATATTAGGTTTTAATACTACCATCTACTATATTTAAAGAGTTCAAACATATTCACGCAGGATAATTCATCACCATGACAGTTAATAATTTTATGTCTGGTAAATTGCTGGTGGTGAATTTGGTGAATTTTACTTGTGTGGTCATCCCACAATAATGGGTTACACTTTTTGGCCAAACTTGACATTGAAATCAACATTTTCAAAGAAAACTTCACTTTCTGACACTTATAGTAGGTAAACTATTAGGAATTTGAAAATGATGTAAACTAGTGATTTGTGAGATTTTTTCTGTAGATTTTAAATGTATTTTTTTTTTTTTAAAATTGAAATTAAATTGTAATTTTTTTGCATCTCCTTTGATAACTAGTTTTTAATAGTAAACAACATTTTTTAAAATTGGTGTGTACTTCGGGTCACATAACTTTTTTTCTACAAATGATAAAATTCTAATTCTTTTGAATTTAGGTTGGTAACACAAGTATCTAGTGCTTCATTTTTGTTTCATAGCATTTTGTTGAATATTTTTCTTTTAATTAAGTTTTGAAGTCAAAACATTTATAATTTAGACATAGGTGCACTTCGGCTCGCATAACTTTTTTGGTATGTATTGAAATTCAATTTTTCTTTTTTTGTTAGAACGAAGACATCAATACCTAGTGGCTATATAATGATTTTTCATCGAACTTGACATTCGGTGAAAAACCTATGTACAATAAAACTAAAAAATAAAATATAAAATAGAAACAAAATATATTAAATTTATAGTTGTTGGAAAGCATGTTTCGATCACTACAATCATCCAACTTGGTTTATCAAGTTGAATCCATTTGCACCTCCTTCCCAAGCTTCGATAGTAAAAAAAATGCATAAATTTTGAAATGGTGGAGGGGAAGGTGAAAAAAGGGGGTTCATTAGAACCCCCCTTATATGGTGCAAAAGGGGGTTCATTAGAAGGGGGGTGGTTCATTCGTACCCCCTTCATTAGAAGGGGTAAACCATTTTTAATTTTTTGATGAGCATTTCTATTTGTCATGACGATGAATTTAACAATTTCATCATGCTTTTATTTAGAAGCCCATAGTTGATAATGGAGGTAATAATAAGACAACACACATTGACTAAATAAACTATATCTATTTCTACCTTTATAATCAAACCTCAACCCGTATCATGCAAGGAACATAGGGATAGAGTTTCACTAGTTGTAGTGAGTTTTGCAAGAATTTAGTAGTGTTAAAATTAGTTTTATTTTTACCTATTTTTGCATTCAATTAGTGCCCTTTCCTTGATCTATTTGTAGGCATGATAGTTTAGAGGATTGTGGGTGCCTTTAACAATAGAATATTTGTTTTACTGCATCATTTATATTATTTTGTTTCACTAGATCTGTATTTATGCTTTGTTTTGGCACTCTTATTACATGTTGATGTTATCATTTTAGCAGCTAAATACTAGCACTTGCACCAGGAGGGGTGCAAGGGATACACCCATAGAGAAGTATATGTAGGTAAACATGCTAAGAAGTGTACTCTATAGTGTTTATATACGTTTGTAATATGAGTTTGAACTACATTCACAAGATATTTTGGTTTACAAATGTTTGGAATAAATAATTTATTTTTTGAATTACAATTTTTTGTATAGTAAATTGAAGGAAAGATTTGTAACAGTTTAAATTGTGATGCTTTTGTAGTAGATAATTCCACATGCTTGTATGAGAAGAACCTACACAAAGAAGCTTGTGTTGTTCTTTTATTTGTCCCAAATAAAATTAAATAAATAACATATTTGAAAAAATTCAAATAATAAAATAAATGTTAAATAAATGATAATAAAATAATTATGAAATTCTATATTCTAATCTTTCAATTTACTTGATGTGCTTAATAAGGAAATGGAGGTTATGCATATACATCAACTTAGAGGCATGATAAATGTTAAATGTTTCCATGGCGGTGTTCCAATGTTTCGAAATGAAACAATTGCTCATCTCCCTTTTATAAATAGTAAGAATTTTATTATGAACTAAAAAAATGATTTATGTTCGGCTAAACACATATTATGATAATTTAATTTGTGAGTAGTTTTAGTGAAAAGATAGATAATAATAAAAATATTAAAAGCAAATATCTATTTGTAATAGGATTTATAATTATTTTGAAAGACATTTAAAAAAATCATAATGATATAAAGAAAAATTAATTAGATATAAATAGAAATATAATTTTATAAATGAAATCAAATGAAATAAATAATTAATTAATGAAAACGAGTAAAAGAAAAGAAATATCCTAGAAATAAAAATATTAAAAGATTAGTTTTTGGTCTTTTGTTTTTAATAATTGATAAATATTTAAATAATTTGATATTGTCTAGATTATTTTTTAAAAAAATTGATTAAAAACTAAAATATATTAAATTATTATCTAAATTAATATTTGTCAATAATATTGATTACAATATTTTTAATAAAAAAAATAAATTTTTTATTAATAAGAAAAATAAATGCAAACTGAAATAAACAGATTACGTAGTCGCATTTCTGTTGCAAAGAAAACGCGGCGGAGGCCTCGACAACGTTGCAGCGGATGAGAGAGTTAGGGTTGAGAGGGATTCCTTATAATGACATTCAAGTTGTGCATACTACCAATTAATCATTGTTCAGATGCTTATCAATTCCAATGATTAGGCAAGACAATTCTCTGAAAGATAACTTTAGTAAGGTTTACTTTGCCAAATGCAGTTGACTACTTTCCTAGTATATTTGATGACACTGCAAATGATACATATTTAAAGAATATGAAGACAAGGCGATCCGTTTCCAAATCTTAGGATAGATTTTTAACTGCCAACTTTGCATACTTTATCAAATTTCACTAAATGGGTGATTATGAAGTAGCTTCCATTAATCTGTAGGGGTTTCTTAAATGAAAAAATGAGGAGCATAGCGATTAGGGTTTTGAACAATTGATGGTTTCTTTTTTCATATCACTTTCTCTACAACATAGCTATTTTCAGTTCAGTCTTACCATCTTTGACAGAGCAGTAGAGTTTAAAGTTTGTTTATTCCATTTTTGCATCTTTTCTGTAACATAGTTTTATTAAATTTATTTGACATGTGAGAGTTTTATGCAGAGGAAAAGAGATATAAATTCTGACTCCCTAGTGATTATGAATTAGAAGTTGAAGTTTGAGAAAAATAAGCCAAAATTCGAAACTGTGCTAATAAATAAAGCTGCACATTATTTCAATGAATAAGGACTCCCATAAAAAATGCAGAAAATGATGAAAATATCATAACACACAGAAATCTAATTTTTTTTTTATGTTTTTAATGATTTTCAGGTGAGCTTTACATGCGTAAAGATCACAACACTTTGCCCCCTTTCCCTACTAGAAAGGGTTAGTGACTTGCTAAGATGGCAGCACCGCCATCCTGACCATCTAAGCCTTCCATGGATGGAAGAGTCTCTCCCAATTTTTGTACCTTGCAGCCCCACTTATAACACATCATCACCTCCTGAAGCATTGGCAACCACTGAAAAAATAGACCTCAAACTCGCTTAACAAAGATTGCGCAAATATTGCAAATCCTGTGAGCAGAAGTCGCTACCTTTGTCAGTAGATGCAGAGTACACATCCGTTCAGCCTGCCATAGATTATGTAACCTACCATTGTTCTTAACTCAGAGCAGGCATAACAAGCAGCACAATTAGTGCCTAATGTTTTTTTTTAGGAAACTATGTTTTTTTGATGCTATGCCTGAATCTGTTTTGTTAATTTGCTATGCGTTAAAAGTCTTCACTTATGAATCAAATTGAAGTTTTATTTTCATTTTTTTATGTTTTTAACACACTGTGTGCTTGTAGTTGACAGGCATAGCAAGCAACAATGTGCCTGGGAAACTTGAAAGAAAAACTATTAAAATCCATTGCACAAGATGATGCTAAATCAAAGGCAAAACAAGTGATTACAGGAAATTATTTGAAGTCAATATATCAGTATACCATAGGAAAAGTGGGAAAACTTTGCATGATAGTACTTGAATTTTGAATTCCTGTTGCTAGTATGTCCTATGCGTATTCTGCATCGAGTAATCTTTGCTAGTTCTATAGTTTTACTGACGATGTTAAATCTATTTGTAGAGACAGTGGGTGGTGAAGGGCGATGATCTACAGTATAGTGCAACAATGCATTTAACAGTTACAATAAATGAAGTAAAAGAAAATTTATGGCAGTTCATCTGTACGAATTATTTATTTGAAGGGACATATGATAGTAGCTAGGCAATTGATATTTTTAGCTGATATGACATGTGACATATCCGATCAAACAAAGAGTGCCAGCAAGGAGCAAAATTCAAACAAGGAGTGCCAGCAGCAAGCAAAATCTAAGAGAAGGATATTGTGCATTTATCTCATCGACCAAAAACCCTGCTGCTCCCATCCCAAATGGCGCTTGTTTTGAGTGTCCGTGGAGGTGTGAAATAAGCCCCTTAATTTTTTCTTGATTTTTAGCATCAATTACAATGCAACACACACCCATTAAGGTTAGCTCTAAAATCAAAACGATGTGGAATAGTAACTCTAACCAAGAATGCGCCCTAAAACCACTGAAGGAAGAGGGGCGAGCATTTGACTGAAACCATAAACTGGTTTGTAGAAAACTTGTCTAGTTTTTTGACCTCTCACTATATATAGCTTATCGGCTAAATACCATTTATTTCATGTAAATTATAGCTTTTGAGTCAATAGAAGTTGGGTTATGCTCAAACAATTTTCTTATTTACTTTTGGTCTAACAAGTACAAATTTATTCTTATTTTCTACATAATATGAGCAGAAAACTTTAATATTTTATGCCCCCTTTTTCCCTGTGACTTCAATGGTAGTTTATTTATATTATTTTGATCCCCTCTAATGTAGTACACTGTTGCTTTTGATTAGTAAATTATGATCATTATAGTGGCAACCTAGGTTTACATGAGTTTAGTGTTTACTTAGAATGTTTGTCTCGCATGTGATTATATACTAGTATATATATTTTAAATATTAATCTATATAATATATGTTCAGATATATCATTTTGAGGCATATTTTATTTATTTTTTAGGTATTTTATTTCATTTATTATTCTTGTTATTTTTAATTTTAATTTTTTTGATAAGAATAAGAATGTGAGGGTGGATTTTTTTAAATAAATTTTTCTAATATGTTTGGTGCTTTTTATTTATTTTTAAATAAATAAATATTATTAACTCTCTTTGTTTTTTATTTTCTTTTGTTTTGATAAGAATGTGGCTGTGGATTTTTTTCAATAATTATTATGCTTTTTTATTTTTTTGTGTTGTTTTTTTAGTTTTTAAAAATGAATAAATATTGTTAATTGTATGTTGCCTTTTGTTTTTCTTTCACAATTTGTGAGCTAGTTTCCATTGTAGGGTTACGCCTCTCATCGTAATTAATTAGGCTTTGTTTTACTTAAATTTAATTTCTCAGATTTCCATTTTGTTATTCCACTTTTGTAATTTCACTTTTATTTGAAGTCACATGATTATATGCTCGAAATTATACATGCTTGTCCCTAAATACAATTCCTATATTTAGCAATATCAAAGTTTACAAAACTCGCAAGAGCTACTTTATATTTGATCATTACAAAATCAAAATTGATAAAGAAAATAATAGACTGTTCTATGGGGGTTATTATTATAGTTAGCAATATTTTAGTATTTCATGTATATCATTCTCCTTCTGAACATATTGTTATACTATTAAGAATATAAATTGGTATACTATTAAGAATATAAATGTATCTATATTTATATAAGATGTTGAGAGAACAACTATGAATATATACATACAACCATAAATATATAAACTTATATATGAATAAGTGTATAAAAGAAATATATCTATATTCAAGGATAGTTGTGAATAATGGTTGAAGGGAAAGATTTAAAACACTATCAAAACTTGTATCTATTAGTTTAATAACTAAAATAATTCATGAGATTTCTTTAATATTTCAATTTCTCAGGACTCTTCTTCATAAGAGAATTAAATGGATTGATTAATTGATACTTAAGTTTGCTAGCTACATATATGTTTGTATTACCAATGAATAGGAGATTTTATACTTTTCTTATTTTAAATGTAAGATATTGATAGAAAGTTAAAACATCTTATATGACCAAGTTAAATTATGATTTATGTATAAATTAGACCTATATTTGTATTATGAGGTGCAAATTTTAAATGTCTATAGTGATTATTTAAAAAAAAAATTGAAAATGTGAATAAATTGTCAATTGTTCTAGTAGGAAAAAAGTGAGTTTAGTTGCAAATAAAATTGCTCATGCACGTTTTGGATTCACACTAAAAAATTTATGGATTTTATTTCTTGTTCTTTCCCCTTTTCAAAACATATTAAATTTTTAAATTTGGTCAAACAGAGTCAAATTTATGCGTGTTTTAGTATTATCTATTTTGTTGCGATCAATAAGTTGAAATTTGTTAGCTGAATTATATGACCACAATTATTATCAACATTTCTTTCATATTTTGACCATTATAGTCCATTGCATGTATTAGACAAAAGCGTTGGTAGATTAGTTGTGAATAAAACCTAGATGACATGTGTTATTGTTGGTCAGTCAAATATGAGTTGGAGCAAACTTATGTAGTTGAACTACGATTCCTTTATGCCTCATGTAGGCAAGGCCATTAGAGATGAGCCCCCGAGGAACAGGTCTTCCCACTAAGGTCCTCCCATATTTAGTTGGAAAAGATATTATGTGAGTTAGTTTTATGTTTGTGATCAAAATTTTGGTATTTGTGTTATGTCCTTCATTGAGGTTGTGTTGGAAAGTTTTGGGCATTATAGTTTTCCAACCTCAAGATAGGTTTGTGGTAATCTTCCTAGGATTGACACCTCTGGCACTTGGGAGATTATCAAACCTTAGGGATTTGGGGTCTAAAACTTAATTCACCAACAAAAACTTGGGACCTAGTGTATATGTTCTGATTCTACATGAAAGCCCACGAATTTGGAAAAAGAATAGAATTTCCACTAACACAAATATTTTTTTCAATGCTAGACTTCACCAAAAAAGGACTCACATGAGATTTTTTAGATCAATTAGCAATTATGGATCAAAAAAGGGTCAAGATACACACAAATAAGGTAGGACTTAGGGGAAACTTGGTAATGCCAAATTGACTCCTAACACTATCTTTGGTTGGGGATGTGTATCTCTTGAAGACACAATGAGGATCCAACTATCTTTGGAAGCATACCAAAATTGGGACTCGATTGAGATAAAAATACTTCATCATGAAAAAGAAGGGTCATGACTACACAAACATGATGATATTTACAAGATAAGACAAAATGAATGTAGACACACTATGTACATGGCAAAATCATAAGTTGTAGCCAATGACATAAAATCATAAGGAATTGGAGGTTATGGATATAAGGAAAACTTATTGATCATGTGTAGGTCATGAACTACATGAAGATCCATAGCACAAGACCATGGAAAAATGGCTACAACTATTTGTCTCTATTTTAAAAATCTTGTTGAAGGAGTTGATCTCTCTTAAACAAATATTTCATACATCTCCTAGTTGTATTGAATTTTTTTCTTTCATGCATGCACACGTATATTTCCAATGTTTTGGCAATCATGTTGTATGTGGAAATAAAATTCATCTAAACCTATAAACCACATAAAGTAGGATCTAGCCTCATGCTCAATGTGATAACATGTATCCTCAAGCTCACTAGTAGCATGATGCATATCCAAACCTACACACATGTCAACATGGTGAAGAATATCCTCTTGATCTCAAAGCTAAAATGTGTCATGTTCAAGTGCAACCTAGGGCTAGGTTGAGTTATGTAAATGTTTTGGTTAATCCAAAGCCTACAATTTAGTTGCACCACAAATGCTAATATATTCTTCCATGATTGTATCATAAACCTAATTCAAATATAATTATGTACCTTCAAAAAATAATTATAAAATTTAAGGCACTTCAAGACAAGACTCATAGCCTTCAAATTGCCTCATTGTTTCTTATTCTTCACCACAACCTACTATATAAAATTTTATTTTAAGAAAATAATAAATAATTTATTGTTCTTCTTCATCCTGTAGAATGAAACTCAATCTACTTGAGGAAAAACAACATCAATATCAATAGGTTGAATTAATGATCTAAAAAATGTGTACTCAACACAATCCATTAGAAAAATACATCTACTCCAAACCAATTTCAAAAAATTTTTCCATGTCAACAACTTCACGGATGGAATCAATTAAATCATGTGCACCTTCACACTCATATTTTTCACTTTCAACAAGGAAGTTGCAAGCTTCATTAGGCTCTTAGACAAAATTTTTCCAAAATACACCACCTTCATATGTGCTAAAGCATTATTTATCAACACAAGAATTGATACCATTAGAAACTTCATGCACGAAGAATTGCATGTTCTTCAAATTATCTCTTTGTTTCAAGTCTATTTTACCAATCTATTATGTCATATGCACCACTTAAATAAAAATTATAAGACATTTATTCTTCAATCATTGTAAAAATATTTTCTTGTGACTCAATTGAAGGACATTGTGCATGAGGAAGACAACATTTTTTGCACCAAAGAAATAGGTTCTTATATGTATCAAAATGATCATTTGTTCAATCATCAAGGAAAATGTCTTCAAGCTGAAAATTATTGGTTGTAATAACAATTATTTTATTCTAGTACTACCACCAAGTCTAGAGTCATGCATAATTTATCATCATGCAAACAAAGATTAGTATCTTCTACATCAATAACAAGAACAAAGGAGGGTAATACATCAAATGAGAAACTAATTTATTGTGAACATTCTTTACATCAACAACATGTGTAGACTCTATGCAATCAATTTCAAGAGTTTATCCAATTGAATTCTATCCTATACATAAATCTTCCTATTTTCCCATTTTCCACAAAAAACAAGGTCATTTTCCTCACTATCAAATTGAATGTCATCAAATACTTCATCATTGTAGTCACCCAGGAATGACCTATCTAGTTGAAGGTAGGTGCAAATATTATCTTCACTATCTATAATACGAACATATGATGCACAAAAACTATTTTTCTACCCATCTGCACACATAATAATAATATGAAATTTAACTTTCCTTGTATGTTGCATCTATTTTTTTTTCTTATCATAACCTTTTCATTTCTAGCAATAAAATAATTTGAGGACAATGATTTAGTAGTGTAATCCTTCCTCATATTTTCAATGAATTCAAGGTATGTACAAGCGTGTTGCATATTTACCAATTTTAAATATTCCCACATTGAAATCAAGCAAAAAGCATGTCAATTCAGGTAAGTATGTTAGGTTCAAAATAATTTGTAATTTTAAAAAGAGCAACTGTAAGCCTATGGCTTGATTCCATACTAGACTATTTGTCTTACCATTTGATATTTTCCAATTCTTGGACAAGAAAAATAAGGTCTGCATAATTAAGTAAAAATCCATATTCAAATGTAGTCATAAGACCTTTCCAAGAAGCAAATTAATATTCTAGAAGACTTTCATATCACATATTTTCCTTTCCACACCGAGACCTAATGAAGAATCTCATCCACATGTCCTCATCTTCAAAAACCAAATTTTTCATAAACTCTAAAAATATATGAACATGTGCATCTACTTCATGAATATCACCCATCATATGTAAGCATATGATTGAAGACATTAGAAGTCATAATTTACATTTTTTAATCAACCCTTGAAGAGAGGTCTAGTTGTTTGTACATAGTGTTGAACACCCAGAATACTGAGAGGCGAGGTGGGAGGAGGTGAATCAGTATTCTATTAAGCCATTTCATCATAATCTAACCAATAATCAAAACATATCTAACTATAGTTATAAATGAAAACATGAAAGAGATCACAACACTACATAAGACATGAACATTGAGTTTTTTTTCGTGGAAAACCCAACAGGGAAAAACCATGGTGAGGATTATTTCACAATATATTATAATCAGTTATAAGATATTACAGGGGCTCACTACCAGGACTCACTGTCCTTGTAAGGCTCACAACCAAAAATAGATACAGGACAAAAGTGGCTACACAACCAAAGTGTGAATTGATGTAAGATGCACCTTCTTTGGGCTGAATTCATTTCCAATGAAGCTCTGAATACAAAATACTGCTATATGCTTAAATTAGTTGCTCAATATATACATAGCAATTCTACCCTTAATTTGATTTCACACATACAAATGCAGTAGCTCGCACAATATCAGATCTTGCTTGCATTACATTCTTAGTACCACTGCGCAACTCCAAAATGTTCCACATATATACCCTATTACATCCACATACACCAATTAGGTCGGCCTAATTAGGTGCAACCCCATTTTAATTCAAAAGCACTTTGTTGGCTTCATTTTTGAAAACAAAACTTCTTCACGCTCAAATCAAACGTGCAAAACTTGAATTTAAGTTGACACATATCTTGAAATAGATCCCCTTAACATCCACAATACATATTAATCTTCATAGCATAATTTCAACTATTAGGTTAGCCAGGGATTAGACCAAAATCACAAAATAAGGCAATCTAACCAACATCAATCATCCATATTATCATATAAGCACACGCCATATGGAACATATGTAGTACTAACACTTGTAAATCATCTCCCAAAATTGTAGAGTCTGAATCCAAACATCGGGGGAATGTGGACCAGATAATTCATACCATCTTGCATTGTATAAACCCAAAAACTGTATGTTGATCTTCTGCTACTTAAAACTTTTAGCCGAATCAACCAAAATCACTGAAATCTTGAACATAGATGTATTTAGCAGTCCTAAATAGCATATTGTAACTGCATAAGCCAATCTTCTAACACAAGCAATTCCAAACCAAATTATCGGATCAATGTGTCACTAAAACTATTTATAAACAATGTTGGCATCAATGACAATACATCAAAGGGTTCCTTCTTCATTCTTTCAACACATAGTGTCTAGGGAGATGATACAAGATGGGGAAACTTGAATTTTTATAACAATAGGATAGACATTGGGTTACAATTTCTTGATCCTTTTTTTTTTCACTATACCAAGCTTCTTAATTTTTTCTTTCCTTTTTATGGATTCATGTAAATCTATGGATGAGTTTTTGTAAGATGCAGGGATATTTAAATAACATGAATAGGGATCACTAGAATAGTCACACACAACTAGCTGGATGAAATTCCTAGGGCAATAGTATATGAGCCATTTGAAGGAATGCCAAAAGGGGAATTTTAACCACACCAATAAGCCATGACTAATCACATATCACCATGCAAGCATAAAATTGAAGTAATACAAACTAAACATGCCTCAAAAGATATAAAGAAAAAAATGTGTATCCTTATATAACCAGTTGCTACAAACTTGAAATGTTCTCTTGAAATATTCACAATAACAAGATATAGTAGCAATTAAATTTTTATTTTGAATAATAGAGTTGTCACCTCTTTCAAAGAGGAAATATTTGACGCAATTTCAATCTCCAAGGTAATAACAAGATTGCACGGGTCTATATAACTAATATATTCATCAATTCAATTTAACCTAGTTATACTTTCCTCCCTTGCACCACTTGTTGGTGTAAGTTGATAGATTTTTAAACTTACCCAAAATTCATGTAGTCACAAACAACAAAAAAGAATGATTATATTACCAAGTTCTTCAAGGTATGAACCAAGATCTTATCTCCTTGGTAATGATGTCAATTTTTAGGCATAAATTGATGGGTTAACAATTCACCCAAACTCAAATCCACTGGCTGAAACTAGAAATCAAGTTGTAAACATTTTCAAGATACACATTGGGTTCACATTTCATTGGAAATGGATAAAAACACTTATCCCTAAAAATGATGTCATTTTTAGGTCCATAAATCACACTCCTAAAATCTTATAGCATTCTTATCACCAAGTCCAAGGATATGTCATCAAGAAAATAAAAATGTGGTTCATCAACATATTGAGGGTGGTTCAAGGCCAACAATGAGAGTGAAGTCTCTCCTACACTTTGATCGTAGCTCAAACTTAGGAGGGTATTCCCAAAGGTATAATTTATATATTTTTATATCAAAAAAAATATAACATGACAACAATAATTAGCAACTATACTCAAATGCACATTTGACCCCTATTACTATAACTTTAGATCAAATACACACTCTCTACATAAAACCTCATTTATAGTTGATAACATCTTTCTCATTAAACTACAAATAAAAACATTGTTATGATCCCCAAATATAATTTCATTTGACATAGCATACATAGTGGCAAGGTGTATACATACTGGACATGATTCTTTGGTAATTTAATACTTTTGAATTTTCTTAAGATAGCGCATTGGTTTATAATATTCAATCATAAATATCATATATATTCTACTTTACTCCTAATCTACTCCTACATCTAATAGAAATAGAGGTTGTTTAAATAGAATATTGTATGTTCCTTCCTCGGTATGGACCAATGTCTACACATTGGGAAAAAAGATTCAACATTAAATAGGAAACATGTTTCATCAAGTGAAATATTAATAGAACTATATTTTTATTTGCATGATAGTCAAAGATAATATTTATGCAAGAACCATCCTTAATAATCCATAATTATAACTATAATGACCCAAATTGAATAAATAAATGACCATTATAATCCTCTATAATACATTAGGTGTTGTCACACACACATCAAACTCTCATTACATTTTTTCTAAAAATGTGGAAATAGGAAATATGTAGCTATTATTACAATATCCCCCTGAATGACTACAAATAGTCATGGAGATATCATTTTATGGAAAATTATATTGTAAAGATTTCCTACTCTTCACTAGATTTATTATTTCATTTGAAACAAAAAAATTTAGTGTTTGATTCCCTAGAATCCATTTGAGATACTTGTAGACCAAAAAAATGGCTCAACAACCAACCCATTGAATGTAAAACAAGATAATATGTATAGTTTTTTTTTTATGGTTTCCAACTACTCAATGGGACTTTGAGAGGGTGTGCAATCCACAAATGTGGCATGTGGAAATTTTTCAAGTCAATGAAAATTTTAAAATGAGTAGTAAAGAATAATTATGGATTGATTTAGGTCGATGAAACCTCAATAATCCTTATTAATTGCAACATGATCACCCATTTCATAGTAATTTAATTTTCTTGTCAAATCATGCCCAACACCTTGAAAATATGTATTCTTAGTAGGAAAACAACTTTGGGATTTGCAATAGTCAAATCCAAACTTTGATGGTGATCCAGAAGTTATTAGAGTATGTGAAAACATGTTTTAGGGAGGGGTTTCTAAAGTGTGATAGATATTGGTTTAAATCTTGTAACTTTTGGTGCCTAGTAGGGTTTTGGGTCTAGGAGGGACTTGAGGATTTATACTTGAGTAGATGGGAGTCAAGTCTAGAGAAGGATTGTAGACTAAGAGTGAAGAGGGATTAGGGTTTGGGAGTTGGGATAAAGTGGGGATTGGGTCTTAGGAAGGAATTGGGAATAGAGAACACCAAATGAACAATTGAGGACTAAGACATGGTCATGGGACAAGATTCAAAGGTACAAGGTTACTCCAATGGTTCAAGGCCTAAAGGGAGATATCATGTTGAGGGATGAATCTTGGGATAGACTGAGGATTGAGGAGGAAGAGGGGAGATTATGGGGATTTAGAAAAGGGATAGAACAAGGATGTGGCATGAAGGAAAATAAGAACAAGGAGGGGGCACCATAGGATTGGAGCTAAGGAGGAATTTGGAATCAACAAAAGAAAAGAGGGGAAAGGTGAAAACTAGGGTTTAAGTTCCAAGAAAAACCATAGACGAGGGAGAGGGAACATAAGGATGGGACCAAATTCAATAAATGGATACATAACATAACAAAAGGAAGTGGGGAGGAAGGGAAATTTGAGGTTCAAGTCATGGAGTAGACCTAGCACTAGGGTCCAAGATTAACTTGGAGGCATGAGGGGGGAGATAAAAACTAGAAATTAGGGCCAAGGTAAACCTTGCACCTAGACAAGGTGCAAAGGTCTAGAGTTCACCTAAAGTTTCTACCTTTGAGGGGACATAGAACACAAGGTTAAGGTTTTAGATAGTTCCAAAACTCTAGGGAAAAACACATAGCAACAATCGAGGACCTCAATATTATATCCTTTAGTACCAAATTCATTTGTGGACCCAAAACCCACAAAATATAAAGGGAAGGCTACAAAGGTATGGGAGATTGGGTTCTAGAGGAAACTAGAACTCCAAGACCTAGTGTATAAATATTGATTATACATGAAATCCAATTTAGAAAAGGAAAAAAAGTTCCACAAACTCATGAACACTTTAAATTTTGTTGAAAAAAAAAAAAACCAACATGAGGGGGATCAACATATGATTTTATTAGATTGATCATCAATGACAAGTAAAAAGAGAGTCTTGAGATACACAAAAATAAGGTAGTACTCAAGGGAGACTTCACAACATTGTCAAATTGAGTCCTAACAGTAAGCTCACCATTCTTTATGGTTGATATAGATATCTATGATACTCAATATACCAAAGGATAGGTTCTTGATTTTTCTAGAAGAGGGACTCACCAAGTATTTTACAAAAATGAAGTAAATATGGCTTAATTTTGGCCCCAAGATAGAAGTAATATGAATAAGAAAGAGTTGGAAAAGTTAAGGTAACATAGGAAAAATTATGACATTAATGCCTTACAAAGCTATCAGAACAAATGTTGCCAAAAATGTAAGCCTTGATCCTGATGATGTTATTGATCCTATAATTGACACCTTGGAATGTGATATGTACCAATATAGCGAAAACTAAACAATGTGTTTGGGAATATTTTTATGATTACATATTTTTGACAGATAATGTAACTATTTTTTTAAATTGTACTAATGTTATATATAAACATTCTTTTTTTGTTCCTATTGGGTGTGACTTTTTTCATGTTGGTTGAACAAAAAACTATTATATTGTAACTAAGGCGATGTATCACTTCATATTGTACCTCTCTTTTTGTTAATGATCTCTAATAAAATAAATAAATCTAAAGGTAGTACTTCTTGGAATGTGGATATTGTACTGGGATATTTAATCTTGGGAACACTTTGTAATGTTTTATGTGACACTAGAAATATATTTAATTTATGAATTTCACATTGGGGAAATGCAATATTAATAGGTGTCATAATAGACCAAGGATTACAACATGATATGCCTTGGAATGTGGATTACTCTCTAGGAACATGGTTTAGTGGGCTCATGGTTTTATAAAAATCCACTTGGTGGTTTTGTTTAACCTTGGTTTATGTAATCAAGAACATTGTAGTGGAAAGTGTATGTTGGAAATGCTAGAGAAGCATCCCTAGTGAGTAAGTTTCATATTGTGATATGATCCTAAATAAGGCATGGAGAAGGATACATAGTTACATAGTATTAGTCTAATGGATTTCCATTAGTTACTTGTATGTGTTAAGATTGAAGAGGTTATTGATGCATCAAATGTTTATATATTATTATATTATATTTGAAACCTTGTTGGATTAATACAATGCTAGATCTCATTTTGATGGTAGATTTTTGAAATGTTTTCTCAATATATATGTTGTTTCACATCTCTTATTCTCATTATCTTCTTTGTAATTTCCATTTCATTTTTAGTTTAAAATTTAATATATCTTTTTATTTATTGTATTAACTTAGATATTATTTAGATATGTATTATTACTCCTAATTAAAAAATTAACCCCTAGATTTAGTCTTAGGTAAAATAAATACATAAGAAATATCTCACGAGTTGTACCTTTCAACTTATTCAACATTGTCTTGTGGACCTTATTAAAGGAGAACAAGTCAAGTAGAAAGAGGTTGTGATAGAGGAGATGGTGGCTTGACACACATATAAGATTTAGGATTTAGTTAATCTTCCTAAAGAAATTTTACTATTCGCTAGAATATTCATCTCCCTAAGTCTAATAAGATTAAGTAATTATGGCATGCTTAACCTTAATATTTTTATTTAGTAGCTCTAGTTAATTCCTTAGGTTGACTTGATTAGGATAAGGGGTATGTCCCTATCTAATTATGACTATAAGTAAGGAATCGAAAGACCCTTCCAAACTATTATAAGTTATAATATTAAAAATTTATATTCTAATATTTTAATTTTTGGAGGTCACTCCCTTAAAGTGGTTTGATATTTTATCTTTTAGATTATAGAGATTTTTTTGAAAATCATTGAGTCTACTAACTCTTTACTATCCACCTGGGGTGGGGGATAGCTCGATTGGCTAAAGCATCTTGTTTCAGGCAAGAGGTCACGAGGTCTAGTCCCCCCGTCCCCATGGTCTCAGAGGGCGTGTCATGCCAACATCACCAATCACATGAATGTTTTTTTCTAGGAGTACTACAATTTATAGGGGGCTACCTGATTCATGTAGTTTAAACAAAAATCTTTACTATCCACTATCTAAAATAGAGGGAAAAACTCCATGAGGATATGAAATAATGATAAAATTTACCAAGGATAATTTATTTGATCCATTTGTAGTATCTTTGAATGAGGGTTTGTATATATTTAAACAATAACTATTGTTAGAATTCAAGCCCCAACCAAACCACCTCATCAAGTACAACCCCAATAGACAAAATCGAGGAATACAATAAATATTTTCAAGGTCTAAATGAACTTACCAAAAATAGGAATTCATAATTTTGATGGTATAGATGTAAATTCATGAATGTCTCACGAAATGATATTTTGTTTCATATATACTAGAGAATGTAATGGTTGAAATAGCCTCACTATATTTAGAATTTGAACCTTAATAGTGGTACTAGTGGGTGATGAGTGATGAACAAGGGTAGGTACTTAGTTGGAAATAATTTACTAAAAACTTAGCAACCCACTACATGAGAAACATGGAAGGGAAGCTATTTCATCCAATTAACAAATTTGAAACATAGAAGATCTTTAGTTGAATAAAGTGTTGATCATATGAGATTACCAATATGAACACAAGATGCAACACCTTAATAGAGGCTAAAATTCTACATAAACATAGTTAATGACTAAATTAATCATGATTCATTTTTTGGAACCTTATAAAATCAAGAAAGCCATGCAACAATAACTACCTATTGAGAAAAAAAATACTACCAAAATATTAATGCAATTTCAAACCATAGGATGAATATTAGAAAAGGTGTGTCGAAAATACATCCTGATGTTAAGAACCAAAAAATTATAATTTTTGGGTTGTAGAGGGTATTTTTGGCCCTAAAAATGTTAGAATGGGTTGTAACTCACAAGTTGGTTATGGTGACATAGATCTATTTGAGGTATATAATTTTTAAAAAGACGGCTCAATTGTCTTCCAAGGTATAAAAATATTTCCTCCAAAAGTTAGGCATCCTACATAAAAAATGTACGAACATATAAGAGAGATATAACAGTGAGTTACACTTGTTGACCAACTTATGAAACATATTATAACACATCATAAAGTATCTTTTTATAGAGATAATGTATTTCCCAAGTTGGTTAGTGGATTGTAACAAGCTTATGGAAGGTGGAAGGAATATATTGTTTCAACCTATGGACTCATATTGTGATTTTATTTTATTTTTAGACTGTGGGAATCAGGCATCCCCTATAAACTACAGTGCGCCTAGACTCATATTGTGGTTTTGGTATTGAAATTTTGATTAAGGATTCAAGGGAATGATATTTTGTGTGGTTTTAGCTCATGGTTTCCTAATTCTCATTTGATTCTTTCATGTATTTCTTATCCTATTTATTGGGTACTTGATATGGAGCTTTCATAGTGAGATTTGTAAGTACTCACTATGAAAGCTCGATATCAAGTACCCTCTTTGTGAGAAAGGGAAGCTTGGTGAGTGACAATATTATGATCACTTGAAGCAGAGCTTGTGTCACTTTCACTCAACTTTCAAGAAAGGAGTGGTTGGTTGTAGACTATGGTGTTGATTTACAAGGTTGGATACATAATGATGGCCTGTTTAGGTGTTATCTTGTAGCTCATCATATTATTATTGTTATGATTCTAGCATTGATAATCTCAAGGAGTTAAACCAAGAGAACTTCCTCTCTTGTTTGGGACTCTTTTCTTATCTCCATTTTTATCTTGATGTTTATCTAAAATTAGCTTAATCTAGTATTCTTTAATCCCTAGACACATTTGGCATGAAAGTCCAAGTGAGAGATAAGAAAATTGAAAGAGGATAATGTTGGTATGTTTAAACAAATGCGTATTTTATTTAATTTTATATGCTTTCTTTGGTCAACATCGTGAAAGGATTTGAATTCATTTTTGTTGCTTGAAGCCCATTTAGTGCCATCAAATGGGGGATCAACATCCATTAAAGAATCATAAATGTGAATGTACTCACTTTAGAAGAACATAGGGAGTCAATCCCAACTAGGGGAGAAGACCCAATACTTGACCATATTTCAATAGTTGTGATAGTAGTTGTTTATATAATGCCCAATATTTTTATTAATTTTGGACCAATAGTTGTGACTTTAAAGTTTTTAGTGTTGATGATGACTACTCATAATTAAACAAAATGTATTCCTTTGATCTAAAAAGAAACCAATCATGTGATTCCACATCAACACTCAATAAAACATGCTGTGAATGCACAAGTATTGGTCTCACTTTTTTTTGGGCCTTTTTGGACACCTTAACAAAAATCATGTTGATGTGGCATCATATTTGATGGTGTGGCCCTGAAACCTTAGCTATAAGTAGGGGACTTGCCAACTAAACTACTGTAAAAAATTGGGAGTGATTTGAAATTTCCACATAGGATAATTAGAAGTGTGAAGTTAGGGTGCACAACTACTGGGTCCTCTCCCCTAGACTCGACAAAAAATGTAAAAATCAACATAATACAACAAACCATAAAGAGGTAACGAGGGAAAAGAAATAGACTGAAGAGGCCGCTTACGCAGAGGAAAAAAAACCTCACTTCAGCATCTCGACCCTCGATCCTATACAACTATTTTCATTAAATTTATTTCTTAGTTTATAGGTTAAAGTCAAAGGTTCAACACTAAATTATAAATCTTTTTGAAATATCTCACATAGATTATTTTATTTAGATCGATCTTTAGAACCTTGAACATTACAAGAAATAAAATTTATTGATGAGGGTCAAGAGTCATATCCTCATTATCTAGCCCATGAAGAGTTATATTTTATTTGGTAAAAAATCCTCCTCTTAGTTGAAGTTAATTGTTTGAATGAAAGGCTAGAGCTATGCCACTATTTATCTAAAACATGCTCACCATCTTCCAAATTCTTAGGTGGACTACAAGATCATTGTATAAGGTCCCATAAGGGTTTAAAGAGAAGGGAAAATGAGTAATGGTTTTTGGTTTAGAGGATA
>VDFB02118402.1:0-25365 GCA_007258455.2 Sequoia sempervirens | reverse complement strand
TCAAATGGCTCATCATCAAGACTAAGATCATCATCAACATTAACATTAGATGATGGAACCACATTAGCACGTGCACTAAAAGTATGTTGACTACTTGACTCCTCAAAAATTGAAGAAGATTGTGCAATTGCAGCCAAAGAAAGATCTAGGTCAGCTCGCTCTGGTTCTACATCCCACATCTTTGCTGCCCCTTCTTTGTATTCATCCTCTTTGTGAGTAATAAGGCGCAAGTTGGAATGAACATAAACTAGCTCCTTTGCTTTGTGTGATGCCAATCGATTGCGCTTGACTGAGTGGATGAAGGAGTATGTACTCCAATTCCGCTCAGCTAAAGAAGAACTAGCAACCTATTGAAGCAAAGGGAGCTCTCATTAGAGTTGTTAAATTAAAAAAATTGTAAATCAAACTTCAAATTTGAAAATAACGCATTTTAGTTTTAAATTTTTAAATGATAAAACTTAAAACGTTAAAACTTACTTGAGATAAGACTTTTATTGCAAGAACTTGGAGGTGTGGCATCTTGCAGCCATTGAGGTACCACCAAGAGTGAGCATCCTTCTTATATTTGTCACGGATAGCAGCAGAACTTTGATTATTAGAGTCACAAAAACTAGCAAATTCACTTGAAACTACATCTTCCATCTCAGTATTAGGAAGAGTTTAACAAGAGCTTTCCTAAACCCATCGTTGACTTCTGTATCACGGTATGGTGGCAATCTGTTTGGCATAGCAAGGACTTGGGGGCTGTAAAATTTGGGTGTCAACGCGAAGGCAAGAAGATGGAGTGGGGTGGTCATTTTGTTCCACCGGTCAACACAAATTGCATGCACCTCTTTGAAAAAGGTTTCTTCAGGATCTTGCTCTTTTTCACATATGATGCTTTTCATCTTCTCAAGCATTGAGTCAATGCCATCATAAACCTCCCCCATGCATGGCTTATCCATGTCAGTAAAGCGTATCATGCTCAAAATGGGCTTGGTGAAAGCAAGAAGATATTCCACTCGATCCCACCAAATGTCATCTAGAATCTTATGTTTTATATTTGCTGCCCTCTCATTGTTTGATTGCCTCCATATAGCCCATGAGTGGCTAATGACCATAGCAGCAAGTGCCTCTCACACCTTCACAAGTCGTCTCAAGACAATTGTGTTGGATGCAAATCTAGTTTCAGCCACCTATTTGAAAATAAAAGTAAATAATTAAAATCAATATATATATATATATATGTATGTATGTATTCTAAATAAATTATTGAAGTAAAACATAACATTAAAGAAATGCAATGTTTGAAGTTTGAGTTACTTCCTCTAAATAAAATTTCAGTCTTGGAGGAATTACTCCAAAAGATATTTTAGAGCATGTAAGGATTTGTTAGCAGAACATTTTGGATCTCTCAAATTTCCTTTTGTAAAGATAGACTCTGTTTTGATCCAATCTATTTGTGCACTAACTTCTTTAGCAATGTGAGTTGAGGAATGCACAGCATAAGGTGTCAAAAATATATATTTAATCAGACTCTATAACTATCATACTCAGCAGCTCTAGATAATTCTTGTAAATTGTCCATAAGCAAATCTTTGGATAACATTTTATAGCCCTACTTCATTAATGCATCAGTGATATGATATTAGCAAAATAAATTGTGCATCCTTGATCTTGCCCCTCACAACTACAAATTTTGAGAAACATTGCCCTCTAGGCACACATCATGAATCAAATTATAATCAATGGTTCATTCTCTTGCATCCATCCATCGTAGCCATGAGACACATGACCTCGCTTTGCCATGAGGCTTTGATGGGATATAATGTATCTTCTATATGTTTTACCTCCTTTGACAATATAGTGGTACGCACCTTCTCATAACCTGGGCTTATGTACCCCTTTGGAGCTTCATTTGCTTTTCTTATCATGTCTTGCCAATAAGGTGATCGAACAACATTGAAAGAGATGCCATTTGCATAGAGGCATCTTCCAATGGCTTGGTCAGCAAGTTGTCTTGCATCATTATTGAATGCCTTCTCCAATGGTCCCTTTGCTCTCTTCGAAACACTACCCTCACTGGCATTTTCATCTTCATTTACTCTCAAGAAGGGATGGCTTTCTACTATAGTGACAGGACGAGCAATATGCGTTTGAGATGAAGTAGATGGTGTAGTTGAGCCCTTTCCTGTACTTGATGGAGGCATCATTTTTTTTTGAACCCTTGCATCTGCTTCCTCTTGCTCCGCAATATATTCTGCTAGTTTCTCAGGTGTTATAGGTATTTTATTTTTTCCTGGACATGGTTTAATTACCTTTCCAGTAACTCCACACAAATGCGCTTTCACCCTGCTATAAGAACTAGTGTATTTATGTTCACACCCAGGGCATATCCAAACACAAGTCCCCCCACCTGGAACTTGCTCTACTATTTCTACATGTCTCCATAGCGGTGAAGCTGGATCAAACTTGAATGAGGGATTACTATTGCTGACAGAAGCTGCACTGTTTGCCATGATATTTGGAAAATAGAAACAATCTCTAAACCTGCAATTACAAATAAATTATAATTTTTTTAAATCTTAAATTGTATAAATTATAAATTTTTTAAATCTAAACTTTATAAATCTAAATTGTGCAAATCTAAGATAATAATTTCTAATTTTATAAAATAATTATAATTTTTTTAAATTATATAATTATAAATTTATAATATATGAATATTATATTTTAAAAATTATATATATTACTATTATATTATTATTTATTAATAATTTAATAAATTATTCATATAAGATTCTAAGAATGAAAAAATAAGACTATAAATAAACGGTACAATCTTTAGCCAGGGCTTCCAGGTTTTATTTTAAAAATTATTCATAAGAATTAAAAAATAAAATTACAACGTGGCCATTAAATTATTTTATTAATCCATTTTAAATTTAAAATTTGAGTAGCCTGAAATTTTTAAACTCACTCCTATAGTTTCCAGCTTTTCTTGGAAAACAATAAAACGCAAAAATTAAAAATTCGCGGCAATTTGATCGCTACCGGGTTCTCTTTGCCCGCGGCGGGTTTGTCCGCCTTTGTGCTGCGGATTTCGCTCGCTTTGATGACCGCCACTTTGCTCTCCTCGCGGATGTTTCCTTTGTTCTTCCTCCTCTCTGTGTTTTTTAAACGCCGTCCAACTCGCGTTTTTTGCAATCGCCACCTCTATGCGTTTTGGTGTGCTGTAAATCGGCGAGATGAGATTCACACGCTAAAGTCATGTCTTTGACAAGTCGTTCTCCCTAAATTTCGCAGAAATCGAGATAAAAGTCAAACGGCGAATGAAAAAAGGTCAAAAAAACATTTCCAATTTGCCACGTCAGCTAAAAACGTTGGGAATCGCTTTTGGTTTTTAGGAATCGAACCCACAGTGCATTTCGCGATTCCTGTCCGATTCCCACGCAATTCGTTTCAGTACCAGTACCCGAAACGATTCCAAACAGGAATCACTCAGCAAAGGGTGCTGATTCGGTAACTTAGCTGATAAAAGGTAAAAGTCAATATAGACATCTCCATGTATGAAGGCAAGATAGATTTGGATGCTCTAGATAATTAGCTTAACCAAATATGTCCATACTATGTGGTTAATCATTTCCCTAACCAAGAAAATGTTACATTTTCTCTTCTAAACGTTTCTCTCTTAGTGAAGAAATAGTAGAATAACTTCTATACAACATATGAGAATGACTTGGATATACCTCTAGATACATGGGATAGTTCCTTTGCAGCCATCAAAGAGGCCTTCTGTCCATTCAGCAACTATGATGTCTACTACATCAAGTTCTCTCAGTTGCACAAGGGCTAAGATCAATCAATGCAAGATACATAGATACTTTTCATACTTCGGTATCCAAACTGGGAATTTAGGATTCAAAGAAAAACCTTCTTTTGAAGTATAGGTCAGGCTTAAGACCATATATCCAATCAGATATGGATTTCCTGCAAATTAAATCAATTGGAGAAGCCTGCAGATATGCTTGCAAATTTGAAGCAATGGCCAAAGTCAAGACAGAGACAGAAGATTCTATGTCTCCAAACAAGCCCTATTCTAAGCTCTCCGTGAGAAATTCCAAACCAAAGAATGGCTCTCAATGCCATCCACAAAATAAGCAATCCAAGACTAGCAAGTGGTGTGCAATTCACAATTCCAACACCCATTCCACAAAAGAATGCTACACTGGAAAGACAAAACTTGCAAGGATTAAGGTATCGAGCAATAGCACTACAGCACAAAACAGGGGTAAGTAGATCATGGAATCTAAGCCTGGTGCAATGGAGGGTACCACAAATATCTCTGCTTCCCTTACAGAAACAAAGGAAGCAGAAAGACTGTTCCATCCTCAAAAGTGGTTCAATGGTCAACCAATGCACTTTGTTGTTGACAATGGAAGAACCTAATTGCTCATGAAGCAATTGGAAGATTGAACTTGCCACTGACGTTTCACCCACAACCATACTCCATTGGACGGTTCAAAATTAAGATCTGAGAGACACATCACTCAACAATGTCAACTAGCATACAACATCAAGCCTTTTTGAGAGAGGGTCACTCCATTAGAGGAAAGAAATGTTTTACTGGGCAACCATACATTTACCATAAACTTGCAGTCCATGAAGCAAATCTAACAAATATTGTCATAGATGTTGATGATAAAGATACCACATACCAACGATAATACCTAAGTTTCATTCATTAGGTCTAAACAATGCAAGAAGCTTGTCAGTTCTAGTAAGAAGTTTGTGATTTTGATGATGAGAAATGAACATAAGAACATCCATGTGGCATTAAGGCATGATGTAGTTCCTCCAACAGCATTGACAGAGACCTCAAAGTCAAGCCACAAGTTGCAAGAATACAAGGATATCTTTTGGCCAACAAAGGGAGTGCCTACACATTGTGTGGTAAGCAATACTATCAATTTGATTCATTAACTTGTGGATAAAGAACATATCAAGCCCAACTCATCACCTTATGTCAGCCCAATTGTGCTTGCACAAAAGGACAGCACATGGAGATTGTGCATCAGCTTCAGGGCTCTCAACAGACCACATTGACAAATTGCTACCCTCTTCCAAGGATTGGGGCCAGCTCCATGGTGCAAAGTACTTCACCAAAATCATCTTAAGTTTGGGTATTTGTTTGAGTGGTTAACCATGCCCTTCAACCTAACTAATGCTCAAGCCACATTCATGCCAATGATGAATGTCATTCTCAAGTCATTCACCACTTCATTTGTTGTAATCTACCTCGATGAGATTCTAGTCTTCAATGAAACTTGGGATGAACATATACACCATGTAGAGCAAGTGCTTGACACTTTGAAAAAACATAAGTTTGCATGCAAACATGGTGAAATGTTCATTTGCCAAGAAGGAGATGCATCTAGGATACATTGTAGACGCACAGGGAGTGCCTACAACAACAACAACAACAACAACAACAATGAAATCTCATGGAGTTCCACAACTTCTTTGGATTGGCATATTTCTATAAGAGGTTTATACTTGGTGTCCCTCATGTGACTTTGCCACTAAATCAAGTTACCAAAGGTAGCACCAAAGCAAAGTTGATCTAGTCAACCGCATAACAAAAAGCATTTAAATTGAAATGCAAACTCTATTATGCACCAATACTTGCATTACCAAATCTCAACAACCATTTAAGATTGAGAATGATGCAACATAATATGCAACATAATATGCACTTGCAACAATCCTCACTCAATATGGTCACCCAATTGCTTACCACAATGAGACATTCATTGCATTGGTAAGGAACCATCCAACATATGATTGCAAGCTTTATGCTAGTGTTCAAGCAAGTAAGCATTGAAGGCATTACATCTAGGGCAATGAGACTCTAATCCACACATATCACAAGCCACTTAAGTTCTTGCCAATTCAGCACAAGTTACAACAAAAGTGACATCTAAAATTGTTTTCTTATCTTTAGCATTGCCCACTAAACATCAAACATACAAAGGGAACTGCCAACCCAGTTGCAAAATGTATAAACCATCCTCTAGTTTAAGTTCTCCTTTCTGTTCTTGACATATATGGACATGAAGTCATTGCATGGTCAAAATTGTATCCTTCTAACAAAGAGTTTGTAGGTATCTATCAAAAGTTGATTTGTGGTATTTAGGTTCCAAAAAGCTACTTGCATGATTTAGGGTTGGAAAAATTCTTACATTGTTGTAGAAGTACTTTTGGCCACACCTTGGGCTTAGGTCAATTGTCATCTATACATCTTGTACTACATGTGCAATTACCAAAGCAGTTAATAAGAAGCAAGGTTTGTACACACCTCTGTCAATTCCAAAGTGACCATGGGGATCTACTTCCATGGACTTCCTTTCAGGCTACCCTACTACCAAGCATAATAACGATTGTGTTTTTCTAGTAGTTGATAGATTCTCAAAGATGACAATTATGATTACTTGTAAGAAAACAATCTTGGCTTAATTTGCCTTCATACCTTAGGTTGCATCCAACCTTCAACACAGAACTCTTGCAACATTACTTTCTAACTCTGTTGAATACTTTAGGTGCTGCATAACACTTCAACAGACAAAGAAGAATCCAAAATGCTACATTTCCCACAAAATTGGATCAACTCATCATGCCAAGGTCAAATAGACAAGAAACACAAATCCCTATCTTCCAAATTGTCAAAGCAAGTCAAGTTCTGTAATGTCCCCTTTTTAGCTCGTTCCGGCTTCTTGGTAGATTAGTCTATTATTTGGCCCTCGTAGGCTAATGCAGTTGGTTAGAGGGTCCTAGTTGGCAGTTACCTGAGTGTTTTCTTCTCCAGAGTTCAATTTGGTTCAGGATAGGCCTTCGTTTGGTGGTTCAAGACTCAGTTTCACACACTTACTATTTATAGTAAGTCACCTCGAGGTTGAAGTCCAATATTGCTATTTATGGAAAGGCACCTAAACGTGTTGTGGATGCAGTATTCGATCCCCTATTTCAGACGGCAAGGAAAACAGATGTTTATTAAGGGAGATATGATATTTTTAATTATTATTAAAGTTAATCTTTAATAATAATTAATTATTTATCCAAAAGGTGCATATAAAGTTATATTATAACTTTATGTCTAAAGCGGGCCATTTAATGACTTAAAGTACATTAAATGATATTTTGATTTGGGCGCCCATTTATGAGGAATTATTATAAAGTTATAAAGTGCACATTTAATATTATTTTAAATGATTAAAAAGAACCTTCTAACGGATCGACCTCTTCTTGGAAAAATATATAAAGCATCAATCATGATTTGGACATTTGGCTTTTGAAGAGTTTCGTTGTGGAGAAGAAGAAACCTAGGGTTTCTGCCATTTTTGCAATTGTTGGTCATTGAGAACGTTGTACCTCTCTGATTCTTGCATTTTGAGGTTGTGAAATACCAGCTGAAGATTGCCCTCGTGGATTGGCTTCATTCAAGAGTCAATATTGAGCTTTATTGGAGATTTGAGATTTCAGTTGATGTTCCTTTTTGCAAAGTTTTGATGGGTAATCAGTATTTTGCAATTTTGGGGTGATTTCAGTGGGTTTGCATCAATTCTGTGTTGCTGGATTTTGTATTGCTGAAACAGAGTTTCATTCACAGCAAAGAATCAGAGAACTTTTTCGTTCTAGGTATTTGATCATTCCATTCCTAACCCCAGGGCACCCCTATACCTGCATTTTCGTGGGTTTTGGTTAAGTCTTCAATTTTATACATCAAATCATCCTCCTTGGGAAGTGTGCCACTCCTGGCACATGCATTGGATGCGTGCATAAATTAATCTGCCATTTTCAGCAGGGTTTCAATGTTGGATGCTGGTCGCCTAGGCCAGAGGAGACATTTGCATTTGATTTGGCATCATTTGGAGACTCGGTGTGGATTTGGTGAGCATTTTAGTGGTTCCCAGCACTTGTCCTGACAGGCTGAAAATTATATCAAATTGCTCTACTTTGAATATTTTGATATTTGTACTTCTGTTTTGTAATAGACTTGCATGGAATAATGGATCAATAAAGCTTTTGTCACAGTCTATGCTTGTCATGTTATAATGGAATAATGGATCAATAAATCTGATTTGAAATAAATGAAATAAGGGTTTGCTTCAGCAGTAGTTTTGAAAGGCAATAGTTGTCATTACTTACATCTTGAGAATTTATGTGTGAATTTGCATTTCTTAAGTTCCCTGGCACGATATCACTTGAGCATCAAAACCCAAACATTTTGTAAATCAAACAAAACCAAATAAAAATACATCCAATTGCATAGCATTCAGTACTTGGAGAACAAGAGGGTTCTTACAAGTTCCTTCCCAAGGAAAATAGTTCAGAGGCAAAGGTTGCTATCTTTTTCCCACATCTTTTACTAAAATTGCATGCAATGGGGACTATTGCTCTTCAAGGAAGGGTGACCAATCTACAAGGATCTAGGTCACTAGAACATGCTACAAATATAGAGTGTTGCTCAACAGCCTTTATGGTTTTGTCAACAAAATTCCCATCCTAGTTAACCCTGATGTTCCAAACTACAAGTCCTAACTCAACTTCCATGATACCACACAGCTTGACTTGTCTTTGGCAATTGTGAGTCATTGTGCCAATTGAAGTCGAAGATGAAATGACATGGATTCAACTGACACTTCATCTTTTACCCTCCTTGTATATTATTGTACATACCCATTCTTTATAGAATGATGATGTGATCAAGAGATAGATAACACACATGTGTTCTCAGAGATAACATACAAAACTAGCATAATACAAGTTTGATGTTATAGTTCTAATTCAGTTGTCAATTGCCTTCTTTGTTTTCCTTATTCTTTTGTACTATGCATATTTGAAGCTATATCATGCTCACAAACCATTTCCGCACATAACCTACTTGAACTTCTTTGATTGAGTTGTCCCAAATTCTACCCTAGGCCCTGGATCAAAACATTTTACATACTACCATCATTCGCTATCATTGATGAATAAGGAAAACCAGACATCACTTTGACAATCATATGCATGTATATGGTGTCTTACAAGATAAAAGTCAGATTGCTTGGAAGCCAAAATTAGTTTTGAATACATTAAAAAGGGAAAGCTGATACTTTCTACGAAAGAATATATCCAAGTAGCTTTACACTAAACTTCAATGAGCACGAAAGTGGAGTGTTTGCACCAACTATTTCATATAAGGTTCAGGTAGCTACATATGAAAAGAATAATAAATAAAGGTCTCCAGTAAAATTATACAAGGGTCTTAAATTCATTACCTTAAAATTCAAGTGGGAAAATATCAAAGCTAAGAAAATATTTCCAAAAATACCAAAGATAAACTAAAACTGTTGTACAATTTGATTATTGCAATACATTGTACACCTCACAAATTAAATTGTAAGAATGCAAAATAAGCAGATTTTAAAGCTGTTGTCTCTGGGTATCTAAAAAGGCTATAATTTTACTGCGCTATCATTTTGTGAAAAAAATAACAATGAATGATACAATGGCATCTGAGTGTTTTAAGTTTTAACAATGATTGTGTTGCTTATCTCATTTGCAACAGGATAATAATCTCATTGATGGTCAAGAAATAAGGATTCAAGCAAAAGCTCTTCCACTTGGAATGTAACTACATAATGTCTATGATTAAAATATAATTTTGTTGGATGAAATGCGGTTCTTGGAGAAACAGCATTGGATCATAGGAGTGTGCATCACTGAATCAGGAATCAATTGTTATATATTATGTATGGCTGTCAAAAACAGAGTAGAAAAAGCATGGCACATATTTCTGTCATGGAATGGATTCAACCAACCAAATCTCCAAATAAAGTTCAAAAAAATAGAGTATTCATTCCCAAAATGTCACCCTCTATTAATACAAATGCCACCTGTTTTGTAATCAGACTAGTATATGGAAGCCCAAAAAAAACTCCAAATAAAATCAACTAACACCAGATAGCACAAAAAATTAGAAAACACATAATGTATTTGAAATTTCACTCCTTCCCCTCACCCCCTCCCCAAAATATTTAAGAAATTCCTATTTTATGATGAGAAAAATTCCATTCCATGATTGGTACTGCTGATGAAAACAAAACCAGAAAATGTTTGAAAAATGCTTCCCAGGTCTGAAGCTATGAAGAAAAACATAATGCTGGTGCAGATTAACCCTTGTTTTGCAGTTTTAAAAGTGATTAATAAGAGTGTCTTTCCTTTCTTGGCAATACATACACTGGAAGCCTATTGGGGAGTATGGTATGTCAGATTCACGAGTCTTGCACAGACTTGGCCAAATATTCAAGTGGGCTCTTTTTGATAAGATTTGTACCTTAGGAGTACAAGTAGAGCCATGTAACTGTGTTAAAGGCAATATAAACTTGAAATTTCTCCCAAATTCGTTTCATATAAAGCTTCAGAGTATGTGTTATACCCATGTCATGTCACGCTAATAGAGCTCACCCTCACTAACTTTCTCATAACTACTATATCAATTTGAACTGATGATTAGAAGAAAGTAAATAAAACCAAGATATCATGGTTGTTAAACATTCTATCTTTACTTACATTGGTTCGTTTTGTACTTAAAAATAAATGGCTGATAGAGTAGGATAATCAGAAACTTTGCAACCATAGCATGAATATTTGCCAGGAATATATCAAACTCAACCTGATGACATTTAATGTTCACAAGACTTTATAACACTATTTACATGAGACTATTGTGTTAAAAATTCAAAACATTGTCTCGCTATGTCATGGCTCAAAGCCTTTCCCTAATCAACAGGTCATGTATTATCTATTTATTTGTGCACATATTTTTACAGTAAACCTCTAATAATTTGGAGGCATAATTTCTTGACAGTTTAATACCTGGAATTTTCAAAAAATGCATTAAATATTTCCCTGCACTTCAATTTGACGCCGAATTCATATACCTGATAATGACGATCACGAACTTTGTGAATGATATCATCAACTGCCCTTGCACTAATGCCAATTTTTCCAAGTGTCGCTCGCAAATTTTCCTCACTTTATTTCAAAAAGAACAAAGGTTTTGAGATCAACAGCATTAAATTAGAGTGTTGAAATTAACACTTGAGTCAAAAGTATTTTAACATTGATGAATACCTGAAATGTCGATAAGGGCAACCATGTTGGTCTCCTACTCCAGGTGTTGACATAATTATCTTTTGACAGGAATAAGGACTGTAATCCTGCACCATGAAGGAAAACGGCGTATTAAGCTACTTGAGGTTGAGTTGCACTTGAATTTATTTGCATTAAAGATATAAAGTTCAACTCTTACCGTTCTCTTCCCCTCCTTTCCATAGTTGTGTCGAATTGAATATGCATATTCTTTATCAAATTTCTCCACACCTACCTGTTTTAATAAACCATTTGTTGTTATATCCATTTCTGAAAATTACATAGTTAGATTTATTAACATAGAGGGGTACAAAATGAGCTTCGGAACAGAATCATATAGAAACAGAAAAAGAACTGGAAGCATAAATTGATTCTGAAAAAATCTGATAGAGCACAAAGTCAGAAAACAGTCAACCAAAGTTTGAAAACTCGGACTCAGCAGCCCAAAATAGGACTTGGACTCGGGACTCGGCACAGACTCGGCAAAAAACTCGGATAGGACTCAACAAAGAAGAAAACCGTAGTTTTACAAAAAAGCAAAAATAAACTAAAGCAGTTAGAGAACATAAGAGCCTAATTTGATTATCAATTTCTCATAATTCAAATATTACACATGTTATATGATCTTCAAGCACTCAATATTTGAAATTTCATCATTCATACTCGTAGTTTCAAATTTTCAAATGAAAAAAACAAACAAAAAACAAGTTTTAAACATTCATACTCATTGTTTCCAGGTGATGCCAAGAGTCCTAAGTTGGGACTCGGGAGTCCGACTATAGGACTCATGCAAGTCACTCGCTAGGACTCAGGAGTCCTAGCTTGGACTCTCCAGGACTCGGCTCAGGAGTCCTTGGCGAGTGAACTCAGCGAGCCCTAGGACTCACAAGTCCCAAGAGTCTTTTCCAGGACTCGCAGAGTCCTCAAACTATGCAGTCAACAATTATTTTAGACAAAAATCTAGACAGATATGTAGCCAAGGAAAAATATGCTTGCAACATCATGAATACATGATATGCCAAAATTATGTTTTAATCATTGTAAACGTGAAGGAAAGTATATCAGGTCTGAAGTAAACTTTATAATTCATGATAAGACATGAGAAACCAATTTTGATCAGTTATACCCATATCTTCTCTTGTATGAATACAGAATCAGCTTTACTGAACCAGTTCCATCCCATATCATTTGTATCTCCATACAATGCGAAAGTAATTTGAAAGTAGAGACAATTTTCTAATCAACAAAATTCCTAAAAATTCTGTTGGCAGAAGTCTTTCAATGGAATGATTCTGCAATGAGACGGTATACTGGCATCCCAAAGTTTGTGCATGCAAAGCATTTTGAAGGTCTCCCTACATAACAAGAGTTGTTAGGCATAGATATACTTCAAGTTATATGCTTTAAAGTATAGCATAATAAAACTACTTCATTATGATGAATGCTTTTGAGGCAGCTTTTGCAAATTCTAAGTTCACAGGAAATTATCACCCTTGTGTCATAGCAGAAATATCATCCAACTATGAAGCAAAATATTTCAGCCTCAGAAATTCACCATTTTGACCAAGACCAAAATGTTGTATCCAAATAGTATAGTTTCATTGCTTTTATCCATTTTATCCTATAGCTGTTCTTTTTAATCTTGTTTTCTCCTTTCAATGTATATGTAAAACCAGTGTTTCTCCGAGTTTCCGGAATGGTGGGACTGTTAATGTTATTAGCAGCATTGGGCTGCTTCTTCCAGCGATCTTCTTATTTGTCATAAATTAAATTATAGCCCCAGGCTATTTAATTTATCAAGACTCCAAGAGGCACGTCTATTGGTTAAGACAAACAAATCATAATGAAGGGGCATGATTTTCTATCAAGGCCGACCTTGATTCAAAATTGTGGAGGCGCGAATTTCAAAGAGTGCCGACTTCTTTGTTGGAGACGTGATGCTTCAAGATGGCCAACATGATGCTTTGTAGAGATGCAACCTTTCCCTCTAAATTGTATATATATTCGATGACATATTCATTTTGTAAAATCATCAATTAGAGTTCTATTGTTCGTCCCTCATCAAGTGCAAGCAATTCAAGTTCAGTTCGATATTATTCCTTGAAGTGAAGTTCGAATCATATAGAGAAGGAAGCGACTTCTGTAGAAGTGCATTTTGTTAGTGATTGAGATTCATCAGTGAAATACATCACTGTGTTGCTGTAGTTGCATCAGTTGTGGTGCCTCTTATTGGCCTTCATATCAGCCTTTGTAAAGGAGTCTTTTGTGTTTACATATCAATATATAAGTGATATATTGTTGCTGGGTTTTTCTCCCTCAAGAGGAGGGTTTTCCCAGGGTATCTGCTGTGTTCTTATTGCCTGATTTTGAATTAAATTCTGTGCATTAAATCTGATCATTAAATTTAACAGGGACAAGGGGACATGAGGACGGGTTTCCAGGGATGGCAAGTTTGTTCCAAAACTTTGGGATGGCAAGGGGATGGAACCTACTTGAGAATTCAAAATTGAACCAAAAAAGAATTATTGAAAGAAGATCTACAACTTTAAGAAATAGAATCAACAATGAAGTAAAAGTAAAATGGAGTCACTGTGATGTTGATAGTGCTACATGAGAAAAGAGCAAATACATTTCTAATCAATATCTTCACTTATTGATTAGGTATTTTGTGAATTGTGACACAGATGTACCTTGTGTACTGAGGGCAACAGTTAATTACAAGGAGAGAAATGTTGTGATTTTTGCCCAAGTAAAAAATTAAAGATTATTATGACCCTTTGGTAAAAAGGGGGACTAAAATAAATTATTTATACCTTTGGTTAAAAGGGAGATAGATTAAAATGAAATAAAACAAGAGTTATATGTACTTACCCTTAAGTTAAAAATAAAGGTGAAAGGAAAAAATTTAATAACCTCTGTAGAAAGTAAGTGATTATCAGGTGAAAACTAAGGAGAGAATACCTCCTAGGAGAAAATAACACAAAATTTAACTCTATGAAAAGGTGTGATGGCTTGAAAACAACCCCTTGAAATATTATATAAGTAATTTATGTAAGACCTAGAAATGGCATAAAGATCACTCACAAGAGAAGGGTAGTGGGTTATCGACATAGGAGAAGGGACATGCAGTGTGTTTCCAACTCAAGGTACAATGTACTCCTGAACTTGTCTTGGCTAGGGCTATGATGCATGGGCATCATTGTGGTCCATACGCATTAGTGCATGGGCACATGTTGCATTTGATTAAACAAATTCATCTAAAATATGCCATAGCTAAGAGGGTTTGAACCACTAAAATTCTTCCTAGGGTGAGAGTAGCCATGTCTAGAATTATCTTAGATAAGCATTATGCCATTTGATTTGAAACATAAATTTTCAAAGTTAATGATAATAAAAATAAACTTACATTGTTATTTTTACTATTGAATTTCATATTCTAATTGTTATTTCTTTTAAAGGTGTCTAGGTAAAAATATTATATTGTGTTGACATATAATTCAATTTGCTAAAAAACGAGCATGGTGTAGATCCATTTTATCAAGGAGGTGGACTTAAAAACATCTTTTCCTACCAAGATGCCAAACCCAACATTATATTAAGTTTGTTCATGGCCCAAATGGGTTAAAAAATACTAGGTTGCTTTTTTCGCATTCTTCAATTGCTCACAACTTCAAAAACAAGCTGAAAATCATGATATAATCCAAACCCATCAAAGAATGGATCTTCCACACAGTTTTGCCATAATCAAATATTGTTTTTATGGCTAGTTTAAAGGAGCATTTGCAAGTGAAGGAGATTACAAGCTAACAATGTTGGGTTTGCTAGAGGTGTTGTGTGTCCTTAGGAAAGAATCTACCACTAAAAGGAGGACCCAAAAGCTTTATGTGCAGGTATGATAATGGTGGTCAATTCTTTGAAGGTCACCCAAAAGAACAACAAACTAGAAATTTAAAATCTATTCTACATGCCTTCACTATCAGATGCTCTCCTAAAACAAGCAAGAAAGAAAATAGTTTGTATCTCGAGGGTTTAATTTTGATGCCAAGAGAGTTCGCTCAAGCACCAATTGGTTTGGGTGTCTTTGAGGCGAGTGGTTGGGGAGGTGTTATCCTCATTTTTGACCTTACAAAATTTTGAATTTTTGTTGGGACCTACCTTCATAAAAAAAAAAGGTTAAGCTTTATGAGTTCTTGGCATTTGCCTGAATGTCAAAATGTTAAAAAAATTCTAAGTTTCAAGGTCTCTAGGTTGGATTTTAGCTTTGAGTGAGGTTTCAAACCTTCCCTTGAGTACTTTTCCCTCAATCTCCCTATTCCCTAAACCCCCTACATTGTACTATTCATCAAAATTTCAAGCCTCTACATACCATCACGCTTTCTTTTCATCCCCTCATTCTCCCCCTTGTCTTATCTGTCAATGTTTCAAGTTTTCACTTACTAGCTTTCTTGTCTACATTGCTATCATTTACCCACACTCTCCATCCCCAACTCCTCCTAGGTTTATGCTTGTTAAAATTCAAGCCTCCAAGAGTCTATTAACTATGTATCACATAAGCATCAAGCTCAAAGTGCAAACCCTGACACCTCTTGCATGTCTTTCATGCAATTCCAAAGTTCCAATATCTATTGCCCTTTAATGGGCTTATGAACTTTTCTTTGCACCATTCCTAGAGAATTTTCAATTTTGTATTATGAATCCCATCCCCCAACTCCCAATAGGCTTCGAGGTTTTCTTGTCCTTCTACACTATGATATTAAGTATCTCCAAGTCTCAATCCTTGCTCGCGATCTCAAACTGTTTGCAAGTTTTGAATCCTAGACATTTCCTTCCCTCACTTCATTGTAGGATATACCTTGTCCTTCTAACCTCCCAGTCCTTGCTTTCCTACAAGGTAATAAAGGTGTTGGCACTTATTCTTGAACCCCTTTGGTCAATTTTTGTTTAAGTGTCATGTTTTGCCTCTCTTCATATTTTTGTCATGTGCCTAAATCTAAAAATGTCAAATTTCTAAGTGTGAGCATCCCTTGATCAATTTATAGCTTTGGTCAGATTTTTCAAGATATGTCTTGTCCACCTTTTCCTCTATATTCTCAATTTCCTGATTCTCCAAAGTCTCGATTTAACAAGCTTTTGAACTTCCTTGAGTCGGCTTGCTCTTCTTCAAAGTTCATTGCCCTAGCAAGTGTATCATGTTTCCTACCTTTCTAATCCATTGTTCCCCACAAGTTTTCAGATTTCCCCTTCCCCCTTTGTACTAATCTTGGAGGATTTTATTTCCCTGAGTCCCAATCTCCACTAAGAAACAAGTTTGTGAACTTTTATAGAATCTAGAAATCCTCAAAGTCCAAACCCCAACAATTTTCCTATTTCAAAGTCACTCATGGGTTTTCAAACCATCTCTTCACTCACTAGCAATCAATTTCCCATTTTCCCAAACCTCCTCAAGCTTTTGAGTTTATCCTTTCCTTCAAAACTATGATATTGAGTTTGCCAAAAATCCCTATCCCCAATTGCCTTTGGAATAACCACTTGCAGATTTCTAGACTTCTTAATTCCCCTCTCTAACTTGCATCAAGTATCGCAAATCCTCAAACCATGCAGATCCGATAGATTTTACACATCAAATTGTTTCCAAGGAAAACTCATAGCATTAATCCTTAAGTTCTAACCTCCCTTGGTACAAACTGTCAATCAAACTTTCAAACCTTTGGGGAAGTCCATATCATTTTCTCTCCTACAAAATTGGTATGCAATTTTCCAAAACCCTGCAATGTTGGTGGGCTTTCGAGTTTTCTTTCCCTCATCCCTCTAGCATTGGTTGTTCCAAAACTCTAATTGCCATCCCCTCTCAATGTAAACTTTCATCTAAGCTTTCAAACCTTTCAGGTTTTCCATAACATCTTCCTTCTTGCAAAACTGGTGAGTGAAGTATCCTGATCCCCCAAGTTTTTGTTGTCCCACTCATCTACCTTCCTAGGCCTACAAACTTTTGCTTTTCCATGTGCTCGAAATTCCTCCAAGTTCCCAAGTTCTAGATTCCCCAATCCCCTCTAGCAAGATTGCACCCTTTGGCATGCAAACCCTCAAACCTTTAGATTCTAGCAAAGAAGATAGGTTAATTGCTTGACCAATGTTATGATAGAAATATGCACATCAAATTTCATCATGAGTTAACATTTTATTTGTGGTGATTGTGTACAAAATTCAATTGTAATCTATTCCAAAATCATTTGTAAGCCCAAATATGAGGCAATTGGGTGGTTATAGGAGGAAGGGAAAAATTTCCAATAAAATGTAAAGCCTAATCATTGTACAAGGTATTGAACTTGTGGCAATTATTTGTGAAGTTCATTCATAAAGCAAAAGACCTTAAGCTTTTGAGACTCTTAAGATAGAAGTAATTTTGTATCAATTTCTTATGTTCTATGTGGAATTGTTACTGTATCTTCTTACATTGAATGCAATAGTGTTTTCTTATGTTAGATATCTTTGTTGTGTCTTTGGAATCTTCTTGTAAACCTACATATTTGTTATAAAGCTATCCATCTTCCCATTTCATAAACATTGTTGTGTATTGATTCACCAAACTCTGCCATTCTATTTGTTGAATCTGCACACTTTCTTACTCTTAACACACTATCTCTGCACGCATTTGTCAAACTTTCCTTCTATTTGGCAAGTTGTTGTGCAGCATACTATTGTTATATTTTATTTTCCAATTATTACCAACAATCCCCCACACACCACCCCTCCCCTCCCTCGCCCCCCTCAATAAATCATTGTAAAACATATAATTGCATGTTCTTTTGAAATTTTGGTGTTCAATAAAGGCAGCCTCACCATCTTGAAGAGGGATTTTTACCCCAATAAATAATGGGGTTTGACAAAACAAATATATTCATAAAAAAGCGGTGCATGTTGCAAGGTTGCTTCTTCTATAGGTGGTTCAAGGGTAAGGTTGGGAAAGCTAAAGTCTTTCTTGATTACAATATTGCTATATAGTTGTGGATGGGATGGGCTGCCCGCCACCTTTTTTGTATTTTTGGTTTTGTTGATTGGGATCTTTTCAACAAGCGCGCTCATATTTTGCATTCTCCAATCCTATTGGCTCATGGAATTGGATTTTTGTTTGGCATATAGCCGTCTTCTTTGGCTGTACTTTGTATATAAGAACCCCAATAGAACCCTCACATATCAAAAAAAATAATCCTTCTCATTTAATTTCCACCAAAGCTTCATTTGATTCACCATGAATTTGTCAACATATTCACTATGGTTGTTCTTACTCCTTTTGTAAGTCTATCTTTAATTTGCATGGTTCTTTAATTCCAACGCATCCAAACACTTGACATGTTGAAAGAATAATAGGTTAAAACCTTCAATTCTAGCCACATCGATTTTGTTTCACTAGGTAATTGAAGATCACGTGTAGTAGAGGGAATAGGTGATGTCAAAATTGTACTATGTGATGATGTCAAATTTGTAGTTCATTAAGCATGTAATTAGAAAGAACAACAATCTATGTCCATCAATCAACTTACATAACAATCCTAACATACAAGTGATTTTAGCATGAATCAATGCATCGTTTCCGACTTACGAGACAAAGTGGTTGCTCTAGGCATTGGGCAAGGTGGGTTGTATAGACTAATTGATCCTGCCACAACTAATTTGCATATGTTACCTAGAAAAGAGAATAAAAATATTTTGTAGCATGAAAGGTGTGGAAATTTAGTATTTAGCCAAACTTGACAAATCCAACATGGTTCAAGGTTTGCGCATTGTCCAAGAAAAACAAGATATATATGTGCAAATTGTTTGGCTAGTAAGCAGAAGTGAAAGCCTTCCCCTACTTAAAAAGCATGGTGTGTAAAGGAGTCCATAAATCTTGTTCAAGCAAATCTTCACAAGCCACCCTAGAAATCTTCTGCTATCCTCAATGCAACGTATTTTCTATTGTTGGTGTATGATTTCTCCAAGGAGATATGGGTCTAGTTCTTGAAAAAATAAAACTGATTGCTTTGAGCACTTGTAAAATTCAAGGCATTGGTAGAAAACCACATTAAGCATCAGATCAAAAATCTAAGATCTAACAAAGGTGGTGAATTCACTTCCACACAATTCAAGGAGATGGCATGATGCATGATGCACAACAAAAGTGTGCCACACAAATACCAAAGAGAAGTTGTGAGCATGGCAATTTATCTTTTGAACGAGAATACTTCCAAAGCCTTGCAAGATATCATACCTAAAGAAGCTTGGACTGAAAATAACCCCTAGGTAACAGCTTTGCATATTTTTGGTTCAGCCGCAAATATTTTGATTCCTAATAGGAAAAGTAGGAAAAGGATTAAACTTAACTCCAAGAGTAAAATATATTTCTTTGTTGGCTATATTAATCAATATAAATCCTATAGACTCATTAATGTTTCTACTAACAAAATAAAAGTTAGTTGAGATGTTGATGTGAAGGAAATGAAAACATTTTTTTGCTTGTATTCAACAGTGATTAGTGAAGTTCCAAAGTCTAGAGTTGTGGTGCCTTTGAAAGATGAGCCCTCTAGTTCATCTTGTACTCCAATACATCAATCTTTCGTGGATACTTCACCAAGGGTCTATCAAAGATGCAAACCTAAAGTAGTCCCCACTTTGGCTAAGGTTCTGCCAACGCAAAGTTTTGTTAGTTTTATGATCAGATATAATGCACAGAAAATTAATTCAAAATCAGACACAATAACACAGCAGATACCCTGGGAAAACCCTCCTCTTGAGGGAGAAAAACCCAGCAACAAATATATCTCTTATATATATAAGTAATGGCAACAAGTCTCTTTACAATGAGGCCACACACAAGGCCAATAATCAGCACCAGCAATGGCTGTAAAACAAACTAATAGTCTGCCCTTCAATCTGCACTTGAATGGACTCACAATCTGCCTTATGAGAAATTTGCACTAGATAGAATGATTTGTACTTGATATAATTCGCACTTGAGAAGGAGATCGAACTTGCTTGATGCACAAATGAGAGAAAGTGACCTTCTATATATACATGTTGCTTAGAGGGGTCGCACCTCTTCAAGGACTAGGTCGGCCACCATAAAAAATAATTACAAATAATAAATAATAATTACAAAGGTCGGCCATCTTAGAGATATGTTGCCATTATCACAAATAAATAAATTTATGTCTTCATCCGAGGCTGGAAGAATTGAGCCCGAAGCTGTTAAACATCAACACTCCCTCTCAGCTAGGGAGAAATGCTTCCAACTGCATAAGACACATCACCTCATCGTGATGTCAATCACAATGGCTACAACCATATGTGGAAAGGAAGGATATCACCTCATCGTGGTATCAGATATCACCTCAACATGATATCAACCATAATGGCTACAACCATGTATGGTATGTACAAGTGTTCATCACTTACGTGTTGTTGTCACCTCAACATGACATTCACCATGGCTCCCCCAGAGGGTGAAACACAAGTACAAGAAAATCAGCACGAACTTTCTCACGTGATGCTGTCATGGAGACACACATGACATCCACCATGGCTCTCCCAAAGGGTGGAAACAAGGGCTTTCACCTCAAATCTCAAAAGAGAAATGCATTAACAAGGGCTTGCACCTCAAATCTCTCTCAAAGAGAAATGCATTAAAGAGGATCGCTGATACTAAGACTCTTTCTCAGCTAGGGCTTGATTCTCCACCATACCAAGCTTGTCTCGAAAGTACTCAAACTTTACCCTGGAGAGAGGCTTGGTGAGAATGTCTGTTGTCTGCTCATCAGTGTTGATATACCTCAACTGTATAGCTTTCCTAAATACCATATCTTTAATATAATGGTATTTGATCTCCACATGCTTAGTTTTGTCATGGAACACAGGATTAACAGAAAGCTTCACACAGCTCTGGTTATCACAATGAATGATAGTAGGCTCCATTGATTGTCCAAACAATCCTGCAAGGAGCTTACGAAGCCACACTGCTTCTCGAGCTGCCACACAAGCTGCAATATACTTTGCCTCTGCTGTACTCAATGCTACAGATGACTGCTTCCTGCTGCACAAGGAAATCATAGCAAATCCCAAATTGAAGCAACATCCAGAGGTGCTCTTCCAATCAGTGACACACCCTGCCCAATCAGAATCAGTATAGCCATGCAACTCCAGATCCACACCTGAAGAATATCTCAATCCATATCCAACTGTGCCACGCAAGTATCTCAGGATATGTTTTGTTGCAACAAGATGTATCTGCCTCAATTCACACATGAACTGACTAAGTGCACTCACTACATAGTAGATATATGGTCTAGTGTTGACTAGATACATCAAGGATCCAATCAACTGCCTGTACATTGTAGGATCCACCAAGTCTGAACTAGCTACAACCTCCTTCAACTTATGTAGGTTGGTCTTCATGGGTGTAGACATGGATTTGCAATCCATCATACCAAACCTCTTAAGTATATCAATGGTGTACTTCCCTTGACTTAGAATCATCTCATCCGGCTTCTGCCAAACTTCTAAGCCAAGGAAGTAATGCATGAGCCCAAGGTCCTTCATTTCAAACTCAGAATCCAACTCCTTCTTGCATTTGAGAATGAGGTGCTCTTCTCCAATAAGAATCAAATCATCAACATACAGAACCAAAATCAGTGCTTCACCATTAATTACCTTGAAATACAGATTTGAGTCAGCATCGTTTTTGAGGAAGCCCAAGCTTGACAGGTAACGATCAATCCTTTTGTACCATGCATGAGGTGCCTGCTTAAGACCATACAAGGCCTTCTTCAGCCTGCAAACATGAGACTCCTTCCCATGTACCTTGAATCCATCAGGTTGCTCGATATAAACTTCTTCCTCGATCACACCATTCAGAAAAGTTGTCTTCACATCCATTTGATGAATCTTCCATCCTCTAGATGCAACAATGGCAATGATGGTCCTAACAGAAGTATAGCGAGCAACTGGAGCAAATGTTTCTTCATAGTCAACTCCCTCTTTTTGTGAAAACCCTCTAGCCACGAATCTTGCCTTGTACTTCTCAATGCTCCCATCAGGCGATTGCTTGATCTTGAAGAGACATTTTGAAGATACCACAGATTTGCCTTCGGGTCTAGGAACGATGTCCCAAACATCATTCTTGAGAATGGACTGATACTCCTCTGTCATAGCATCTCTCCAACCTGTTGACTAGAAGCTTCCTCAACACTAGAAGGCCCAGACTCAATAATCTGACTCATCAAAGCAACATAACTGGAGAACTTATGCGGTCTCTTACTTTCTCCGAATGTTACTCTCGGGGCTGCAAACCTTTCTGCCTCCTGCATTGTTTGCCTAGCCCATAGAGGTCTTTTTCTCCCAATCACAATACCGGTAGGCCCATCAGTAGGTTCCAAGGGTTCAACTAGATCATTATCTTCCTTTGGTTCTGAAGTCTCCCTCTGAATCTCAAGAGTATGGTCAACTTCCATATCCTGAGGAGACTCATCATTATCAATCTCCATATGAGTACCCTTGGATCTCCTGAATGCAACATCTTCCTCAAAAGTGACATCCCTACTGATCTCGATCAACTTTTGACTTGGAATGTATATTCTGTAGGCTTTTGATGTTTCACTGTAGCCCACACGTATTCCCTTCTTGCCATAGGGCTCCAACTTTGTTCTCTTTTCTTTCGGAATATGAACATAAACTAGACATCCGAAGATCCTCAAATGACTCACCTCTGGCTTCTTCCCAGTAAAGGCTTCTTCAGGAGTCATGTTCTCTAAGATTCGGTGAGGACTTCTATTCTGAACATAGACTGTCGTCCTAGATGCTTCTGCCCATAGGAAGGTTTGCAGATCCTGGTCATGAATCATGGCTTTTGCTGCTTCCATGATTGATCTTTATTCCTCTCAACAACACCGTTCTGTTGAGGATTATAAGGGACACTGAACTCCCTCTTAATCCCAACTTCAATGCAATAGTTTCGAAAGTTGTCGGAAGTGTACTCTCCTCCATTATCGAATCTCATGACTTTGATCCTCTTCCCGGACAGATTTTCCACCTGAGCTTTGAATTCCTTGAACCTTTCTAATACCTCCTCAAATTCTTTAGATTTCAAGAATTAAATCCAAGTCTTTCTAGAGTAGTCATCAATAAAAAGACTGTAATACAAGAAACCACTCGAAGAAGCAACAGACATTGGACCACATAAATCAAAATGAATGAGATCTAGAATACATTTGGATCTACTTTCTCTATTATGAAATGGAGCTTTTGTATTCTTACCCATTACACAGCTTTTGCAAGTACCTTCATGCTCCTGGTTGAACTTTGGAAGGCCCGTGACCATCTTTTCCATGATAGGTAGAGCTCGGAAGTGAAGGTGAGCCAATCTTCGATGCCAAAGATCACACAAGCTAGAAGAATCATGTACTAATGCCTAAAGTGGATGAGTGCATAGCCTATAGAGGCTCTCATGTCTAACACCAATCACCTAAGCAGTCTTGAAGTTGGAATTCTTCATCCACACAAGAACTTTGCCTTTAGAGAAGGCAACTTGGTATCCTTTGTCTTCCAAGGCTGAAATGGAAACAAGATTACACTTGATGTCTGGAACATAAAGAACATCATTCAACTGCAAAGTAGTGTCAGAATTCAAGTGGAGAGTAGAGGTCCCAAACCCTTTCACCGAGTAGCTAGCATCATCTCCAATAATGACTTGTTCAGTAGAATCTCTCTCCACCAAGCTTGATAAATGCTCCCTAAAACCAGTGATGTGACGAGAGGCACCACTGTCAGTCAACCAAGTGTTGGTGTCGGTAGGTACATTGCTTGACAATGCCGAATAGAACAAGTATTCACATGAGTCCTTCTGTGGAGAGGCATCATCAACATCTGCAATGGTGGCCTGTTGCTCAGGCCTGGTTGGACAATGCTTAGCAAAGTGACCATACTTATCACATCTAAAGCATTGTACTTTGGATAGGTCCCTCTTCTTCTTGAATGCAGGAGCACCATTAGCTTCTTTATCTCGATTCCTCTTGAAGTATCCTTTCTTCCCATCTTGCCCTTTCTTCTTCGAAGATTGAGAGGCGAGGACATGAATGTCTTCATTAGTTGAGCTTTGACCAACGCCTCTAGCAACCAGCCTAGACTCCTCTTGAATGCAATCCGCTCTTAGATGATCAAACTTAGGAAGTTTCAATCTTGCACTGATTCCTTGAATGTAGGACTCCCAAGATGAAGGAAGACCATTGAAAGCAAGCATGGTCAAGTCTTTGTCATCAACCACGTGACCAATTGTAGAGAGTTGATCTCTCAATTCTGAAATCCTCATGAAGTAACCAATCACTATTTCTCCTTTCATCATCTTCACATGGTGTAGTTGTTGCTTCAGTGCAAGTGCCCGGCTAGTGTTGTTGATTTCGTACATCTCCTCCAAGGTTTTGAACATCTCTCTTGCCGTCTTCAACTTGGAGACAATCAGAACGATATAATCCTTAACGGAATCAACTAACATCTTCTTTGCCTTGATGTCTTTCTTTCTCCACTGCACTTTCTCTTCTTCCTCCGTTGGTTCGGGAACTTTGGTTTCCACAAACTTAGCCAAGTCATTCTCTTCCAAGGTGAGCATGATTCTGAACCTCCATGATGTGTAGTTAGATGCTCCCTCGAGTCTAGCTTCAATCTTAAGACCGTTCACCATCTTGACTAAAATAGAGATAGACAAAGAATGATAAAGAGAATAAGGAGTATCCCTGCAATAACAAATCTGATCACGATCTTCTTCACACCCACTCTGATACCATGTTAGTTTTATGATCAGCTATAATGCACAGAAAATTAATTTAAAATCAGACACAATAACACAGCAGATACCCTAGGAAAACCCTCCTCTTGAGGGAGAAAAACCCAGCAACAAATATATCTCTTATATATATAAGTAATGGCAACAAGTCTCTTTACAATGAGGCCACACACAAGGCCAATAATCAGCACCAGCAATGGCTGTTAAACAAACTAATAGTCTGGCCTTCAATCTGCACTTGAATGGACTCACAATCTGCCTTAGAAGAAATTCGCACTCGATAGAATGATCTGTACTTGATATAATTCGCACTTGAGAAGAAGGAGATCGAACTTGCTTGATGCACAAATGAGAGAAAGTGACCTTCTATATATACATGTTGC
>VDFB02118401.1:31760-44196 GCA_007258455.2 Sequoia sempervirens | reverse complement strand
TTTAAAGTTATTTTGAATCAGAACTATCAACTGTGAAGCATTGTAAAACATCTTCTCTGAAAAAAGAGAGAAGCATGAATGTGACACACACCCCCATCTCATAATTGTAGTGTACATTTTGTGAATACTTATTAGTTTTACTTTAGTTTCAGTTAGCAGTAAGAAGTGCGCCTCCCCTTTCTGAGAGGAGAGATTATATCTCACACAGCTGTGGTTGAAATCTAGGTTGTGTAATCTATTGAAAAGGTGATTACATAATTTTCATCCAAACAAAATTCTCATCTCTAAGGGGCACATTTTCTTTATTTTCTTTGTTTGGATCTATCCCAAAGACTTCAAGCACCTTTCCAAAGGAATTTTTCCTTTGCATAATCCTCTAAGAGTATAATTCTTGGTGGTATTTTAGGCACTTCAGGTGAAAAATAAACATTTCTTATTCCTCTTTCCTTCTCCCATTCTGTACATTGGTCTTCAATAACCTTCTAATTTTCAATTGGAATCTTTAGGACATTCTCAAAACTCTCCATTGCTTCAATCAACAATACTTTTGACTTCTCCAACAAACTGTGATCCTTATCCCTTGTTTATTTAGGTACTAAATTCTCTGATTTTCTCTTTTTTCCTAAAAAACATTCCTCTACCAAATTCCCAAGGGCAAGACATTGTTTACATTTTAACAAAGGTACATATTTGACTAATTTTTGTCTTTAAATTCCTAATTTGGTCTTGATTTCAATTTTCTCTATCAATGGTTTGTTTAAATTCACCATTACACACATCTGAGCATAGATCCCAAAATCACCCTCTTTGATCTTGTCATCAACAATTACAAAGGTATCTATTTTGTTGCCAATCTATGCCAGGGTTTCTGAATACCAATATTCCATTGGAAAGTTATATAGTCTTAGCCATATTGGGTCTTCACTTAGTTCATGCTTTAGCAAGTTGAAATTTGGTTCCCAATCTTTAACATAGAAACCATATCCCTCCATTAAGTATGATCCTCTCTTCAATACCTCTTCTTTTTTCTCCAGGTTTGGGCATTCGACCATAAAGAAACCCCTAGGCAAGGATTTTAGAGAGATTCTTCCCCCCATTGTTTATGATGTACCAATGTTGTATCTTGTCCTTCAATGGCCAGTCCCTCGTCGATTTAATGGAAAAGGCTATTGATTTTAACCTTGATATCTTATTCTTTAGAGCATCATTTCTATAAAAAGGAAACACTCTTAGCTAAAGGTTTTGAGTTTAAAGGAATCCACCCAACCTTCCAAGTTGAATCATGATATATATATTAAAGACATTGACAAATTAATTGACCCGACTATTAAATTCACTTATTGACAGGATCTTCATCTTCACGACTATTCTTAAATATTATCCACTTCAACACTAAAATATAAAATTTAACTAATAAAGATAAATATGATAAAATCACTATTGACAATTCAAAGTTTAATGATATTTAAATAAAAGTTAATTTTGAGATCTCCTTTATTAAAAAGTAATATAAGAGATTAAGCAAAATGACAAACGAAACTGATCTCAGGGGTGGTCCAATTTAAGCGAATAATACAAGTCGTCCTTGCGAATGCATGGCGGAGTGTTTATAAATACGAAGTGTGGCTTCACCTCCACCCAAAACAAAACCTTTATTCCTTAAATCCCCTGTACGTTGTAGCTCTGCTCTTTCTTTAATAATGGCAGGAAGGCCGAGAAGGAAAATGGGTGAATGTGATGTACCTGATGAGTTACGCTGCAGAAGAACAGACAGCAAAAGATGGCGCTGTCCCGAACCCCATGAAGAGGGAAGAGGCTACTGCCGATACCATCTTCTCATGATCAGAGAAAGCTACTACAAGCGCAAGAACAAAATGTCTTCAAATGTGGAGGATGCTCACCCGATTTCGTCCTCACAGGGGAAAACACCTCAAATGGCTTTAGATTTCTGCCTTCCGGCCGAAATATATAATGAGGAAGACCTCTCTGCAATTCTCAACATGGACGCATGGAATGAGTACCTTAGCCCTGCAGAGAAACAGAGCCTGCTCTGTTTTCTACCCAATGGGGGGAACTCTGAGCGTGTGGTGGAATCTCTACTATAATAATAATAATTATTATTTTATAGTCCACGAATACCAGGCAATCTGTTTTTGGGTCTACAGACAGCTTACAGTATATATGGGACTCCTCATACTCCCAAATCTGAGGGAGGCACCTAACTCGTGCTCCACAATATGAGATGTACATACCTTACCCCCTGCAGGATTTGAACTCGTGACCTCTCTTTCAAGAGTACAAGTTCTCCACCATTAGACCAACTCATACTGAAAGGACATGTTCTCAGATTTGGTATCAACCCTGCTGAGAAATGGGGGAACAGGGTATGTAATGGTGAGCTTCATAAGGAGGCTCTGCTCCAAAAAGAAGAGAAATTGAAGGCCTGTCAATCTCAGTTCTACAAGGACCTTATCATCTTCAATCGCACATCCATTTCCCAAGCTCAGGAGCTAAAGAGGCTTTGCTTGTAAACATGCCAGTCTGATGAGAGAAAGTTTCGTAAGAAGCTCAAAAAACTGAGTAGAAGAGAAGGAAAGCACTTGATAAATTGAAGATCACATATCCAAAGCAGTAAGGACTTGGATGTATTTGTAGCAGGTCAATTGGGAAAACATTGTTTCAGTGGGAGACCAGCATATGTTTTCAAATGGACTTTTTATGCTAGCAAATCTCTTTAAATGAATGCTGTTTCTGGTTTTCTTTCCCAAAAATTCACCTCTGGAAGAGCTTTTACTGTGTAATTTCCTGACTGCGCTAAGGATTCTGTAATGCTTCTTAGTTTATTAATCAAAGGAAGCTGTTACTCTACATTCTACAATCAAGATCTATACATCCTTTAATATACAACTAACCCTTCTATTTGATCTGATCTGTGAATTCTGTAAGATGATAGACCTGTTAACATAAGTGTGAACTATGATAAACTTTTCTCAATTTTTTTAAAATCAGACTTTAACTTAATGTCTTCAAATAATAGAGGTAAAGTAGTAAGCTTTTAAAAATTGTTTCATTTTAATATACTTATTCATTCTTATAGAACCATCATGTTTTTGTTATAACCCATGTGGGAGTTTGTACATGTATTAAATATTGGATTTTAATTTTGCTGTTTCCTTTGAGTTAAATCCCGATTAATTAGAAAGAGAATAGAAAAGAAACGAAAAGAATGTTGATGGGAGCTTTGTTAGGGTTGCAACTGTAGTTGTAGATGTTAATGTGGAATTTGTAGTGTCGCTGTCATAAAAATAAACTTATTCTTTCTGATTCATTATACATTAATATATTATCAATTATTATCTCATAAGATTATCCATATCCATAATTTTGCTTCCATAAAATCGGAAGTAATTTCATGAGCATAAATAAGCTTAAATGTTATTACAAAATAGCATGTTAAAAGGTATGTGCACTATGGTCTTATGTCTATCATGAAGGAATCATAATGACTCAAAATGGAAGCATATTCAACATATTATGCTCTGCTATTTTTATATCCTTCTATTATGTGCATTCATCAACAATATGCAAGTTATAGTTTCCAATATGTTGCAAATTATTGCAGACAATCTTAATCATTGCGCCCTTTACCTATGATCCCCGATTCTAGATAACGTCCACATCCATATATATACTTGTATCCAATGCTTCCTTGCAAAAATAACTCAAATACATTTCGTATCATTTAGCCATGTAATTTAACACTTGAATGATGTTGTCAACCAAGATTACCAAAAATATTAGTACATATAGCAATCAAGAAAATAAACTCTTTTTCTTCATTTGCAAATGTATCATATTGTGCTACAATGTTTTTTCAGCATTTCAACATCTACAATTAATTTAGACTACAAGCATTCCTTGAAAATGTATCATTAAGAGCTACACGGTGTAAAACTCTTTGCTAAAGTGTTTACATTCTCTTCTACAACTCTAATTCACCATGCAAGCATATCATTGAAAACTAAAAATCTAGTTATCTCATCGAGGAAACATTACAAAGACTTCTCTTTAAATATCATTGAAAACAATATAGGAGAAATTTGGTTAAATATAGTTTCATGGTAGATGTAGTGAAGAATTCTTTTTTTGTCAATTATTGTATCATGAGCTAAAAGGTTCTACTATGATTTTACAAACATATTTATAAGGTGTGATCCTTTGTTTTGTGTTATTTTATTTTTGCAATCTCTTTCTTTTTTCCTTATACAACTTTAGGATAAATAAGGAACCAACCTTCTAATCTTGGAGTTTGACTTGTTGATCACATGCCACTCACATCAACTATTCTTTCCATTGCCTAACACATTGGGTCTAAAAATGATCTTTATATCTATCAATAGTTTCTAACATGCTTGGTGGGACTTAAAAAAATCAAGTATTTAGCCTTAGTTTAAAGGATTGAACCCACAGTTGACCAAATTTAGGTTCATTCTTAACCATTAAAACTTTTCTATTTCCTAGCAAATTTGTCTGAAACAACCTAAAAAACCTATGACCTTTGGAACAACCAAAATACCTACAGTTAGAGATAACCCAAATATCATAGTGTGGAACCTTGTACTTATCCAAAGAAAAGCACCTAAACTGCACTACAACCATAATCTCAAGACCAAAAAGAAAATCCTATCATAGATGAGCTATTAATAACCAAGATTATTTCCTGTATAGAACACTAGAGGTACAATTATTCTACCTACACAATCTCTTGTGTGGGTAGCCATCCTAGATGCTACATTATTTTCTCTCCCACATTTCATAATAGGAGACTTGACCACTTCCATTAAACATTTGCATGACCATGTGAATAACTACATGGTTCAAAAGGGGTGGAGGGCCTAGCTTGATTGGCTAAAACATCCTGTTGTAGGCAAGAGGTCACGAGGTCTAGTCTCCCCTCCATCCTCGTGGTACAAGAGGGCGTGTCGTGCCAGCGTCATTGGTCACATGAAAAAAGTTTACTAGGTGCACTGCAGTTTATAGGGGGGGCTATCCAATTCCTGTAGTTTAAAAGAAAAAACTACATGGTTCAAAAAATTGTGAAGAAAAGCATTGTACTTAGGTTTTTAGCCTCTTCATTTAAAGGAAAGTATTTTGACTATATGTCTATTATTTGATTTAGCAACATACTCTAAGATTGTTATGATGATCAAATACAAAGTGGTAATTTCTCTCCCTAATGTATACGACATTGTTAATATTAGAGAATAACATGATCCAAATAAGAAGGTTAATAGTTCCTTACCTTCCTATGTTATTATTTCTTAGCACTTAGTCTCCATACTTTCCCAAAACTATATATTGTCTTGCAAAAATCCCACTCATGAATTCTATTCTAGCAAGACTAGAAACTTATGATATCACTTTGTCGAGTTGAATAACCATTACAATCAATCCCTTATAATTTAACAAGGAATTAGAAATCACCCAAAACAAATAATCTCAAGAATAAGTTACGTGATGTCACCCTTGTTCTACACCCCATACTTCTACTACATGGCCAATAATTACTAGCCTTGAGTTACCTCATGTTCCAATCAAAATTAAGATTCCAACCATAGTGTCCAATTTCCTACAACAAAGACCTACTATGAGTAGTCAACATTGGATAAAGCCTTGGTGATATGGGAGGGCTATGAATCTTATGTTGTGAATAAGATTTACATAACCACCAAGAAACAAGTGTGATATGAATCTTATCTAACTAGATAAAATAAAAAATTGGTAGAAAGACAAGCATAAACAAAGCAAGGAGTACCAAGTACTTAGTTAAGAAATAAAGAAAATCCACTATTTTGTGTGCTTATAGCTTCTACTTCTAGACTCATGACCCTAATTAACAAAGTGTTAAATGAGTTGGGAACTACAAGCCTAGTAGAAACACACCCTAGATAAAAGAGAGTTGTGTACATCCAATAATAGAAAGACCTCGAGTGCATTGGGAACCTAAAGTACCATGACTAACATAACCTAAATGCTCCTTCAACATAGTGGGATAGCTCAAGAAGTCCACAACTAATATGCTACTATGGGAGGTTCTTTTAATCCTAGAGAAAATGAAGATGTTGACAAAATCCATGAAAATATATAAAAGATGGAAAGAAAATAGAAACATGAAATAATTGAAGCATCAAAGGTAATCCAAGTTCTGACCATTATTTTATAGGTTACATGTGAAATTGATGTATAAGGAATCCAACCACCTTCAAAACAAACTCACAACAACATTAAAGTACCCTAAATATGAATGAAATAAACACAAAAAATTTCTACAACAATCTTAAACTTCACTATTTGAATTGCATCAAATGCTGCACAACTTATTGAAATCATATTACATATGTTTTCCAGCCATATGTGCTGATGAAAAACTATCAAATAATAGGTTTAAACCTGAAATATCATAGCAAAAAACATCACATACAATCTGCAAATCCTCTTTCCTCAAATAAACTCCGTGCACCATGAAACAAGCTCTCCAATATGCAATCTACACTTTGTTAATCATTGTTGCAATAACCTGCAATATCCAACTCTATTTGTTGTTGTATATCACCTCAAAAATCTACAATAATAATAGATTTTTGGGCCCCTTCCTCAAGAGCTACACCCAAAAGCTCTCCACCTCAAAACAAGGCATCAATAAATGGGAGTTTGTGAAAGAGGAAAACCATTGTAGTTTCCCAAAACTACCAACCAAATCCACTTGGGAAAATCCCACACCCAACTTGGGATAATGCATAAAATAAATATTATATTGTGTCACCAAAAAAATGTATAGTTGACATTTTTATGCTCACTTGAGTCTTTCTAATGGATTTTGGCTTGATTTTGCCTGGGTTTAATGTTGTAATGAGGTCAAACATTCATATTAGGTCCTAAACATTCAAATTATGATGTCTTTTGAAGGTGTTGTAAAACATTTCTACACTTTTCTAGACTCTATTCATTACAATTCACCTAAAAATCACCTTTTCATGTCACTTATTAAGTCCTATTTTGAAGTGTTGTAAAGTCTTGTAACAAGATTTCACATTTTTCTAGGCTTAATTTCACTATTTACACCTTTCTTATGCTTTATTTGACCCCTTAATGCACTTTCTGACCGTTTTCAAGTGTCTTTTTGAGGATATTCCCGTTGGACAACTTTTAATGCCCCAAAATTTTTGACACCCACTTAATTTGCTTAAGTGAGACTAAGTCGCCAATAGGGGCGACTTAGTCCTTTTTGGCACAAAACTCAAAATAATTTTAAATTTCTAATGAGAATTTGTCCTCTAACCCTTGAGGTAAGCCTGTGATGTGTTACTTTCAAGATATTTTAATAAAATTAGGTATAAATAAGGGTTTCCCCCCCTCAATTTACAATCTCCTCCTACACTCCTAATTCACAAGCATTCAAGCATTCATCAAGTTATTCATAACCATTCAAGCAAATCAAGCATTATCAAGTCAATTCATTGGAGCATTTCATTGCATATCTTCAGATTTTGAACATCAAAGGTGTGACTTTTGTATGCAGATTTATCAAGCAATTAGGTGTTGAAAGGTGGTCAACAAGTCTACAAAGTCAATCAAGTTAACACAACCCTAGTTCAAGCTTGGAGAGGCTTTCTACCCCATTTTCTGCAAAATTAAGTGTGGACACCTATCAGAAAAGAAAGTGCAGACCCGAGGCTGCAAGATTTTGTCCTAAATTTCTTGAGATTTGAAAGAGGACTAAGTTGCCACTACTGGAGGATTAGTCTTGCTTCCGAGCTTGAAAATTGATTTTGACATTTCTAGATACCCATTTGGTAGATTCCCGTTCTGGGAAAGTTTCCCAAAACTAGAACTAAGTCGCCCAACTTGGTGTAAAGTGTCCTAGCCATCATTTATAGTCAATTTTTTAGGATTCCAAAATCTTCCAACATCAAGCTTCAGATTCTAGGTGTACCTCTTTCATTATGTTCTGTTATGTCATCATTTAGTTGCATTTTTGCATATCACACTGTGTTTTCCAACACTTTACATTTTTTAAGTTTTGCATCATTAGATTACTTCATTTTCATATAAGAACATTATAAAATATTAATTAGGAATAATACATCTCATTTACATTGACTTTGAGTGTAAACCCTTGCATTTTGGACCCCATCCAATTGTTTTTCTCCTTTTAGGTGAAATACCCTAGGAGGAGCAAAGCATTGTGAGGGAAAATGAAAATCATCGTTTACATTTTGGTGAATTTTTCATTTAAACATATTCCTTTCTGATTTGAAAAGTGCATCCTAGGTTTCATTTGCATTGCATCTTGCATTGATTAAATTGCACCCTAGGGTTTTAACATTGCATTAGTGACAAGCTCACTTAGCTTGCATTATTGCATCGTTTTCGCATTACAAATCACAAAAACTCTGCATTTACATACTGTAGTTGCATTTATGCATCTGAAAGACATAGAATTGCATTTAAATTTTTTGAAAAAACACAAAAAAATCATTAGTGGGACTAAATCACCACCCTGGGCGACTTAGTCCTTTTGCATATTTTGCATTGTAATTTTTGTAATTTTTGGGTATTTCTGGCATCTCTATTTTTTGTTACTGTACTATGTCATACTTTCCAGATTTCCTTGCATCATGACCTTTTCCTTTAATAAGTTTTGGAATTCCTTAAAATCCTTAGTAGACATGTCCAATTGTGCCTTCGACTGTGATCCTAATGATCTTGAGCTTCCTCATGCTCCCCCAACCCCTCATGATTGTCCTCCTCATGATGTAGACATCATTAGAGAAGATGACGATAGCATGAAAAAGTTCTTAAATGAATTTCTTGATAACCTTGAAGCCAATGCAACCTTTTACCCATCCATGAGGCCACAAAACCTCCCTACTATTGCACCCCCTGATACATTTGGTTATCTTCACCCTGAAATTAATGAAGGACCTAAGTTCCCTCCATCAGGTGGACCTAGTTCCTCTAAACAACCACACCCTCACCCATTTTATGATAACAAAGTTACAAACACTCCCATCAACCTTGAAGAAACCTATGACAAGGGCTTTACTATCTTAAGCAAACAAGTTTGCGATACAACAACAAAACATAACATTCACCAAATTTTTGAACAAAAACCACAAGAAGAAAACACAACAGGATTAGGATATCAAGATCCTCCTAATAACAATAAATCTCTTTTTCAATATTGGAGACTTCAAGATGATGGTACGGTGATCTTTGATTCTCCTCTTGACTTGAACATTCTCCTTCCACATGAACAACCTTTACATGATTCTAATAACAAGGATGCTAGGATCCCCATGGGTCCTTTCCCTCCTTCCCTTCATGAAAAAGGAGAATCTAGCAAATGAAAATGACCTTACAAATTGAAAAAGATCAAGTTTCCTATTCATCCTCCACTTGAATGTGAAAGGAGACTTTAGTTGCTTTTAAACAAATGCCTTATACTCTTACCCCTATGAACAGGTTGGTCATCCATCCAAAAGACTCTAACATACCATATTGCAAATACCATCATGTTCTTGGGCATTGAACCAAAGAATGTCGAACATTGAATGACATACTGAACAAGTATCACTTCACTGATACTAACTGCTTTCCCATCATCCCTTAAAGAAAACTCCTTTTATCATGTCATAGTCATAGAATTTTCCATTCTCACTATTACATGATCCCCCCATCACATATCTTGGCTCATTCTTATCTCACATTCGGTGGGGGTAAGAAGTTGTTAGCCTCATCCTAGTAATGCATTTTTTCTTGTCTCTTAATTGCATTATTTACCTTCCGCTTATCCCACTTGATATTGCAAAGCCACTAACTCAGTTAATGGTTGACTTACATTTGCATTAATAGCTCCTTTTACATTTTCATTGTTTTGTGTTTTCCTTTTGGGGATGATGCAAAGCGTAGAGACACCCTATGTCTCTTCCATGTTGACCCAAAAGGTCCTTTTCTTTTTCACTTTTGCTTTTGTGTCTTCCTTTTGAGGATGATGCAAAGCATAGAGACGCCCTATGTCTCTTCCATGTTGACCCAAAAGGTCCTTTTATTTTTTTCTTTTGTTTTGTGTTTTCCTTTTGGGGATGACGCAAAGCATTGAGATGCCCTATGTCTCTTCCATGTTGACCCAATTGGTCCCTTTTCCTTTTTACTTTGTTTTTTCTTGTGTTTTTCCTGTTGGGGATGACACAAGGTATTGAGACTGAAATGTCTCCTTCATGTTGACCCAATTTTTTTTATTTTCTTTTGCCTTTTCGTTCTCTTTTCGCTTGTGTTTTCCTTTTGGGGACGATGCAAAGCGTTGAGACCAAAATGTCTCTTCCCTGTTGATCCAAAATGAACTTTGTTTTTTCGTTTGTTTTCACTCTCTTTGTGTTAGTCTTCTAGTTCTATGTGCTTTGCAGAATGATGACAGTTTCGAGCTCTTTCATAAAAACATTGTAGCAACAAACATACTAACCCCAAATCCATAGATCCCTTATGTGTTTGGTGTGTTCCTTTCTGGGGGGCAACTCCCTTTTCTTTTGTTCTCTTTTACATGACACAACCTAACTTGGAAACATATGACTTGGCATAGGGGCTTTCCAAGCTGGCTCTCATGCTTGTTTTCTCTTTGGAATTTTTCTTTCCTTCGCTACTTTAAAGTAATTGCTCATAGAACGGTGTGTAACAATTCCTTTTAAGTGGGGGGCATACATTGGCATCATTTCATTTGCATTTTTGGTTCCTAGTGTAGCCTTATTACTTTATATGATGCATTTGTCACTTTGTGGATGACATTGGGTGTGATGTCCTTCATAAGTGTGATCTATCTTAGCATATTACATTCCTCTTAGTGGTTTGATGTGATGCACTGCATCCCCTAAGTTGTGAATATACTATTCTTTGATTGGTCCTCTCTTGGAGACATTAGACACAATGTTCCCTAAGTGATAGACCTTGCATGAATTTAACAATCTACTCCTTTGAACATCTTTTGCATTTTTACATTTTTACATTTTACATTTTTCATTTTTACCACCTTAAATAACGTAGCTTGCATGCCTATGGTACCTTTCTCTTTGTTCATGAGTTCCAAACATACGAAGCTTTGCTTGTCTCATGAAGCATGAACTGAAATTTTCCTTTGTGGTGCCTTGCTAAAGTTATCAGGAGGTATAACTCTAATATGGTTGAGCGGGAAGCCCATTCAGTGGCATGAATTTACCTAATGCCACCTATGTGTTCGTGAGTGCATACCAACTAGCGTATGTATCTTACCTTTTGGGCTTTCTCACCCCACGAACAGCCAAAAGTTTTGTGGCCCCAGAGTGAGTATACTTGGGACTTCTCACCTGATGGACAACCATAAGTTCTGTTTCCCCAGAGTGAGTTCACATTTCTTGTTTCAAACAACCAGCCTAGATCTAATCCACAATGAGCTAGATAGCTAATCGAAGATTTCATTCCTTTTCTTCATCACGTGTGTTCCTTTGTTCTTATGTTTGGTTTTCCATGAGATCTTCATCCCAGGGCTTGATCATCCCTCTTGATTATTGTTGTTTCATCTTACCAACATGAGTGCATTAGGATCCCTCTTGATGTGCATGTTGGGCTACTTTAGCGAGAGTTTGAAGCAAGTTCATCCTCTCACTAAAGTGGGGGCTTAATGTGTCACCAAAAAATGTATAGTTGACATTTTTACGCTCACTTGAGTATTTCTAATGGACTTTGGCTTGATTTTGTTTGGGTTTAATGTTTATAATGAGGCCAAAACATTCATATTAGGTCCTAAACATTCAAACTATGATGTCTTGTGAAGGTGTTGTAAAACATTTCTACACTTTTCTAGACTCTATTCATTACAATTCACCTAAAAATCACCTTTTCATCACTTATTAAGTCCTATTTTGAAGTGTTGTAAAGCCTTGAAAAAATATTTCACTCTTTTCTAGGCTTAATTTCACTATTTATACCTTTCTTTTGCTTTATTTGACCCCTTAATGCACTTTCTAGCTGTTTTCAAGTGTCTTTTTGAGGATATTCCTGTTGGAAAACTTTTAATGCCCCAAAATTCCCAACACCCACTTAATTTATTTAAGTGGGACTAAGTCACCAATAGGGGCGACTTAGTCATTTTTTGGCACAAAACTCAAAATAATTTTAAATTTCTAGCGAGAATTTGTCCTCTAACCCTTGAGGTCGGCCTGTGATGTGTTACTTTCAGGAAATTTTAATAAAATCAGGTATAAATAAGGGTTTTTCCCCCTCATTTTACAATCTCCTCCTACACTCTCCTAATTCACAAGCATTCAAGCATTCATCAAGTTATTCATAAGCATTATTGAAAGCAAATCAAGCATTATCAAGTCAATTCATTGGAGCATTTCATTGC
>VDFB02118401.1:0-21612 GCA_007258455.2 Sequoia sempervirens | reverse complement strand
TATTTAATAAGTCATAATTTATTAAAAATTGAGCTAAATTCTTAACTAAAGCAATTTATTAATGTTTATAGCTCGTGTGAATTAGAACTTGAAAAGTAGGATTGCATGTAGAGGTAGTTTTTGAAAGGCTTGTTGTGCGTTTCTATAGCATACATTCAATCCTTGAAATCTGCATCCTTGTTTTAAGGTTTATTTTTCACATTAATTTCCCTTCTCTATAATTAAATATATTTTTTTTATTATTTAATTATTGGCTAAAATCATATTTTTCTATTAATTAAATAATTTTTTAATCAAATAAATTAAGATTTATTTAGTTAATCTTTTTTAAATAAATTCTCATTTATTTAATTATTTATTAACATTTTCCTATTATAATTAAATAATTATTTCCCCTCTACTAGTAATTATTTACTAATTTGTTTTTTCCTCCACTTTCTAATTAAATAATTGTTTTCAATTATTTTAATTAAAAAGTAAACTTTTCTCTCTTCTTCTATAATTAAATAATTGATTTTATTATTTAATTATTCACCATCTCTCCCAAATTAAATAATTGTTTATTTAATTATTTTATTTTATTTATTTATTTATTTATTTTTGATTAATTAAATAAATTAATATTTATTTAAATACAATCTTATTTATTTAATTATTTATTGAGATTTTCCTATAATAATTAAATAATTATTTCCCCTCCACTAGTAATTATTTACTAATTTTTTTTCCTCCACTTTCTAATTAAATAATTGTTTCCAGTTATTTTAATTAAAAAGTCAACTTTTCTCTCTTCTTCTATTATTTATTTTGGCTCTAGGAAAATTTACACCCAATAATTCACTACCATGACAAATCAAAGTCTACAATTAATTTTCCCTGGCGAATTATTGGTGGTGAATTTTTTGATGAATTTGTCCTGGTAGTGAATTCCTATGGTGCCAAGAATTTTCTGACTGGGGTGAATTTTCCTGATGCCATTTAATTTATTCCAGCCACCTCTTTCTCAACCCTATTTCCTCTGCCAAATCTTATCTCTCATCTCAACCTTGATAAGGTTTTCTTAACATTTAATCTCCACCTTCCATCCTTAACTAAACCCTATTTTAGCCCTAACCCTATTTCCTTACTTCTCAAAGCAATCTCATCCATTGATTTCCATCATTTAATCTTGGCCCTTCATTCAAATTTGGTTTTCTATAAAAGAGACCCATCCCTTTCATTTTAACACTAATTGACTAATTACAACCACTATCTTTGATATTCTTGCATACTACAAATATGAGGGAAAGCTAGCATATAAATCAAAATGGAGAAGAGCAATGAAGGTGATTCAACCATGGAATAGGAATTATGGTATTATTGCTTTGTTATTTTATGTTTCTATGTTCATTTGTGCTTCATTGTTGAATTAGGATCTTTAGAGTTTATGTTTTATGTATTTGGTGGTTGATACCATTGATTCATGTCTTTCACTTGAATTTTACCCTAATTCTATAGTTTTTGATCATTCTCATGCTTGAAAATAAAGCATTAGGCAAGTAACAAGTGTTGAATTCAGTCAAATTTCAAGAAATGAATCATTTTGACAGGTAAGTACTCTCTCTTTTTCCATGGATTAAAGGTACTTTATTTACTTATATATATTCCAAAAACATTGTTCTAAGAAATAGGAAAAACCCTAAATTAAGGGTGGGCTTAAACAACATACACTAAGCATTGATGCTTAGTGTGCCCCCCCCCCTTAATTGCAACTCTATTTCTCCTTCTCCTTTCTATTAACTGCTGTATGTAACATATTTTTTTAATGCAACCAACCCTCTTTGTTTCCCTTAAACCATCAAATCATATTTTTATATAAAATATTATATATTTATATTTTAATTATATTTATATTATATAAATGTTAATGAAAACCCTAGGTAGCAGGTGAAGTTTCCTTTTTGGTTTTTGGTTTGTAATCAAAATGTGGGAAATGGGTCTGCTAGTATGTGTCTGTAGGTAGTCTTGGGTCGGTTTGGCTAGTCTACAATTGTAACTTTTTTGATAGTAGCTAAGAATGGGGATATAAGTAAATGAAGAAAGTCAGGTACAAGAAATGGAATGGCCTATGACTATTGACTCAAACACTATAAATTATATATATATATATATATATATAACAACTATTTTACTATATATATATATAACAACTATTTTACTATCAATATATATATATATTTAATATTATAATAATTTATATAAAGAGGGGCCAACACAAGGCTTAATGTGTGTTGTTTAAGCCTGCCCTGAATTAAGACTTGCTCTGTAGACCTTCTCTCAATTTTAAAATGTAAATTTGGAAAATTGCATACTATGATTCTGAAGCTTGAAATAAACATGAATGATTTTATTCAGGTTTTTTGCAAGATGAGTGAATTGAGAGAAGGAAGGAGAAGGTCAAGGCGTACTTGTATGAAGTTGCCAGAGCTCCCGAATGAGATAATAATTGAAATAGGGGAAAAAAAATCTCTGAAAGATGTTGCAAACTTTATGTTGTGTTGCAGGGGTGTGGCATCCAAGGCCAAACATTTATATGAGCAGCGTCATAGAGTGGACATGTCGTGTTTCAAAAGCGTGACACCATCCATTGCAACTGCCTCATCACCCACTTCTCCCGCAGCTGCCTCGTGAGCCTTTTTTTCTACTATGACGTTCACCACTACCACAAATACGATGAGGAAATAGTGGACGCCATTTTGGGATACTTTTCCTTTTTCACCCACCGAGAATTCAACCTCTATGCGGACGCACCGCACGTGGTGTACATTCTTGCGCATGGCTACTTCCTCCACAAATTTTTTTCATCTCAGCAGTAGTTGCAATGGCTAGAAGTGGACTCGGAACAGAGGTATGTGAGAGGAGGAGAGCACGAAGCCTTGGTAACCTCAGATATTGTGGGGAGAAACTGCCCTAGGTTGGAATATTATTGGCCTGATTCCCAACTGTTCAACCTGCCACATGTCCACGCGGCCTTTCTGCAGGCCTGCCCCCGCCTCAAGCATGCCAGATTCCACTTCATATCGGGCATTGAGCAACTAGACGCGTATGCAACGCTGACCTCCCTACTGGAATTAGACATTGCCTTCTTTTACTTTTTTGGATGTCATGAACTCACAGAGCAGAAGCGTAGGCTGGGTGAAGCAAAGCTGAGAATTATAGGATCAAAACTACCCAAAATCACTGCGGCACATGTGAACTTTGATGCAAGAGGGTACATGAAAGAGTATATGGAATTGGTGAAGGCCATGCCCACAATCCAAACTCTCGCCTTTCTTTGCAATTTCAAGGACAAGCGCGAACTTGTGGGCCCTATTTTTGTAGGTGCTTTTTCCCTGCTGAGAGAACTCCATCGTGCTCTCGTTGTGGTGCTGTTGAATGGTGTGCCGAAGAAGGAGTTTGAGAAGGTTGTTGACCTAAATGCATGGGATGCGTTGCCGAGAGAAGTAGAGCATGTGAGGATAATCTTCAACTGGCGTAGCCCAAGCTTTGATCAAGGCAGACAAGTGTTGCTAGACAAATTCATCAACATTGCTCCTCTCCACCTTCAAACATGTTCCGTCTTTGGTGTTTGATCGCTACTTTCGGAAGACTATGTTTTGTTGGAAAATTAAATGCTCCCGAGCCTCTTCCTGTCCACCTACCTGTCAGGGGAATTCGATGCCTACAGCTGGAAGATTTTTTTGGGGATTGCTTTCCCCACTTGCTCCTGATGTGCACCTGAAGACAACAGAAGGAATTAATGAAGTTAGGAATTTTTAAATTCCAATTGAATGCTGGTAGGTGATTTTGAAATTCAGAGGGAATGAGTTAAAGACAAAAAGAATGAAGGCAGTTTTTGGTCTGTCAGTTGAGAAGTTGAAAAATATGGAGAAGTTGATTTTCTGTGCAACAGCAGACTGCAAACAGAGAATGTTTTGTGTGAGCTTCTGAAAGCTCCTGAACAGCAGCAGTTGTTTCTTTTGTGTGTGAGCAGAGATTGCTCCTGAAGAGCTCTACGTAGCTCAGCTCAATGAGCTCCTAGTAGCTCCTAAAGTTATCTAAACTTGGTTGAGTAGTTGATTGCTCCCAGCAGATTGAAGTTCATAGCTTAGATTTAACTTTCAGTAGTTTATGTTTAATCCTTCATGTATTTCCATTTCCAACTTATTTAATAGAAATCAAAGTTGCATGTCTCCATGTTTATTCCGCATTTGTTTTTCCCTATTTGTGTTTTGGGAAACTGAGCAGCAGCTCTCTGTGTGTTTTCTGTGCAATCAGAAATTCTAACATGGTATCAGAGCTATAGGCCCCATTTCCTCGTGAGTTAGGGCATTTTTTTTATCTGGGTATTGAGTTTATTGTGTAGGAGACATGGCTGGAGATGAAGGAAAGAGCTATCAGCAGCCACCGTCCTTTAATGGACAAAACTATGATGTTTGGACGAAGAAGATGAAGACCATTATGGTTGCCAATGATTTGTGGGAGTTTGTAGTCAATGGATTCAATGATGTAACTGACCCAACAACATATGTTGTTCTCACAAACAACCAAAAGAACCAGTTGAAGGAGTTGAGGAGGAAAGATGCTAAGGCATTGAGTTTGATTGAAGCAGCCTTGACAGAGGCCATTTTTCACAAAATAGCAGCAACTAACTATGCAAAGGAAGCTTGAGAAATCCTCCAAACCTGTTACAAAGGAACTGAAAAGGTCAGATTGGTGAAGCTATAGATGCTTCGAAGTGAGTTTGAGACTCTTGAAATGAAGGACAGTGAGTCCATCTCAGTTTTCCACACAAGACTCTTCGGTTTGATAAACCAGTTGAGAGTGATTGCTGAGATCATTGATGATTAGAGGATTATGGAAAAAATCCTTAGGAGCTTCCCCATGAAGTTTGATGCAGTTGTGATTTCCATTGAAGAGGAAAAAGATCTCACAACATTGTCTGTTGATGAGCTAATGGGTTCTCTGCAAACCCATGAGCAGTGCCTAAATAGGTCTGCAAGCTCCTCCCAAGAGAAAGCTTTTAAAGCTCAGTCAAATGCAAGAGGCAGGGGGAGAGGAAGAAAAAGCTCTAGATGTGGTAGAGGGAGATATGGATGTGGTAATGCTGGAGAAGAAAGCTCGATGTGAGCAAACAACCAAGAGGGAGCGAGCAACTCTCAGATCAGCTCCCGAAGAGGCAAGAAGAACAACATTTCAAATATGAAGAATGACAAGAGCAATGTCGAATGCTACTACTGTCATAAGTTTGGGCATTATGCGAGTGAATACTGGAACAAGCAAAGATATCAGTCAAAACAAAGTGCGAATGTGGCTGAAGGAAACCAGTCCACAACCTTCATCATGTGCAACATTGGTGAAGAAGGCAGCCCTGAAGTTTGGTATTTGGACAGCGGTTGCAACAACCACATGAGTGGTAATGAAAGTATTTTTTCTTTCATTGATAAAACTGTTAAGTCTGAAATAAGAATGGGGAACAATGGAGTAGTTCATGTTGTTGGAAGATGATCTATTATGATCTGCAACAAGCAAGGTGAGAAGAAGGAGATACAAAATGTATTTCTTGCTCCTGGATTAAAGCATAACCTCATGAGTGTTGGTCAGCTGATCCAAAATGGATACAAAGTGTTGATGGAGAAGGGTCAATGCGTTATTTATGACAATAATGAGAGGGTGAAGGTGTTTGCAGCAGTCCAAATGACAAAGATCCAGATGTTTCCGTTGAAGATTGAGACGTGTTTCTCATCTCAGTCCATTGTTGCACCTCTCAAGAATGGAGAATGTACAGCAATACATCATGTAGCACTCAAGAGCACCATTCAAGATCCCTCCAAATTGTAGCATCTAAGGTATGGAAATTTCGGCTATGCTAGTTTGAGTCTTTTGTCCAAGAAAGGAATGATTGATGGTTTTCCAAGGATAATAGAGCCTAATGTTAGATGTGAGGCTTGCATTTTGGGCAAGCAACATAGGCAACCCTTTCAATCGGGCAACTCTATAAGGGCGAGAGAAGCATTGGAGTTGGTGCATACGGATTCGGTAGGCCCTATGCAAATCATATCTATTGGTAAGAGCAAATTTTTTATGACCTTTATTGATGATTACAACCGTAAGACATGGGTCTATTTTTTGCAACATAAATATGAAGCATTTGACAAGTTTTTGCTGTTTAAGGCCCAAGCTGAAAAGGAAAGTGGACACATGCTCAAGGTCCTAAGGTCAGATAGAGGAGGAGAGTATACCTCTAATTTGTTTGTGAATTTTTGCAAGCAAAATGGAATCAAGAAGGAGCTAACAGCCAGTTATACTTCACATCAAAATGGAGTGGCTGAGAGAAAGAATTGGACCATCGTGGAGATGGCAAGGAGCATGATGAAAGCAAAAGGACTCTCGACTGAATATTGGGGAGAGGCTGTAGCAACAGCTGTATATTTGATTAATAGAAGTCCAACAAAGGCGGTCCATGACAAGATACCTCAAGAGGCATGGACAAGATGCAAGTGGACAGTTGAGCACTTGAGAGTGTTTGGGTGTGTAGCATATGCACACGTGCCTAAGGAAAAGAGGTAGAAATTGGATGACAAGGGTGAAAAATGCATTTTCATGGGTTATAGTGAAGAGTCCAAACCCATTCGGTCACCAAAAAGATAGTCATTAGTAGGGACGTGGAGTTCCTTGAAGATAAGTCATGAGATGGAGTGGTAGATTCTAACAGCTCAAAACCGCTCCTGATAGCTCTTGAAGAAGTAGAAACTGAACATGAAGTTTAGCAAGACGAGTCAGCAGAGGCTCTTGAAAGCGTCGGATGAGCTCCTAAAGAGCTCCTGAAAGCTCCCAATGGCTCCTGATGGCTCCTGAAGCTGGAAGAAAGTTAGCAAGATAGTCAGGTAGATTGTCACAGTCAGCCAGAGGATTGGCTCCTGAAGGTACCAGCCGAGCTCTTGAAATGCCCCTGAGAGCTCCTGAAGTTGATAGACAGTCAAGAAGACTGTCATAGACAACCAGAAATCCGACATCAGTGAGTTCTGGACGAGCTCCTCAAGTTTTCTGAAGAGCTCTTTAAGTACCCCTGAAAGCTCCTGAAGTGAACAAATAGAAAGGAAAGCAGCCAGAGATAGCCAAAAGATTGGCTCCTGAAATCACCAGAAGATCGACTCTTGAAGAGCTCCTAAAAGCTCCGGAAGAGCTCCTGAAGTCACCGGTAGAGCTCCTGAGAGCTCTCGACAGCTCCTGAACCTGCCTGCTCAGCACAACAACAACAACAGTGAAAGTACAGATCCACCTCTCGCCTCCCTAATGCCAAAGAATACTAAGAGTCTAAGGGAGATCTACCAAAATGAAAGGTATGATGAAGAATTTGATGAGAGTGTGAATTTTGCATTATTTTCTCATGGTGATCCAGTTTATTTTGAAGAAGCTGTGAAAGAAGAGAAATGGTGTGAGGCCATGGATGAGGAGATAGATGCAATAGAGAGGAACAACACATGGGAGTTAACTATTTTTCCTCCCAACAAGCAAGTTATTGGAGTAAATGGGTCTACAAGACCAAGAGCAATGCCGAAGGAAGGATAGACCGGCATAAGGAAAGATTAGTTGTCAAGGGGTACAAATAGCAGTTTGGGAGAGATTACAAAGAGACATTTGCACTTGTTGCAAGGATGGAAACCGTGCAGGAAGTCATAGCAATCGCAGCCCAACACATGTGGAAGGTATTTCAAATGGATGTGAAGTCTGCCTTCCTTAATGGAGTGTTAAATGAAGAGGTTTATGTGGAGCAACCATTCGTATATGAAGTTCCAGGTCAAGAACACAACGTGTATAGGCTGAAGAAGGCTCTCTATGGGCTGAAGCAAGCTCCACGGGCATGGTACAACAGGATTGACTCATATTTGATGAGCAATGGCTTTAGCAAAAGCGATGGTGAGCCCACTCTTTACATCAAGGCAGAAAATGGTAAGGTTTTGATTGTTGTCTTGTATGTTGATGATTTAGTATTCACTGGGGATGATGATTTCCTCATTTCTGATTTTAAAGAGGCCATGAAAAGAGAGTTTGAAATGACAAATTTAGGTCTCTTGAGATATTTTATAGGCATAGAAGTAAAACAAATGCATGATGGTATATTTATCTCTCAAGAAAAATATGCAAATGAGATATTGAAGAGATTTAGAATGCTTGAAAGAAAGCCTGCCCCAACACCAACAACCATAGGTCTGAAGTTGAGCAAAGAAGATTGTAGCAACAATGTGGATCCGACCATGTTTAAGAGTTTGGTTGTGTTGGGTGAAAATTATGTAATCAGCTTTTTGATAGATTACACAACTTGGACTTCATCCACAGCTATGTGAGATGTGAATCTCTCCTCTCGGAAAGGGGAGGCGCCCTTCTTACTGCTAACATAAGCGATAGTAAAACAAACAAGTAATTACAAAATGTACATGAAACTTACGAAGTGGGGGGGTGTGTTACATTCATCCTTCTCTCTTTTTTCAGAGAAGATGTTTACAATGCTTCACCGTTGGAAGTTCACAATTCTTGATAACCTTAAACTACCAACTAGCAGTAATACCAATATCTCTATCTCGTCAAAGCGAAGCGTAGAGATACTAGAAGTAATTAATAATAAACAAATAAAGTAAAATGGAAAGCTCACGAAGGCACAAAGTCATTCCGTAGCTTTTTCAATGGTAGATCTGTGAAGAGTGTACTGTTTGTCACGTTAGAAGCACAAAGTCTTCTTAGACGCAACAATTCCTCGAACATCATGAACAATTACAAGCACAAAGTCTTGTAGATCATCCAACCAATGTATCAAAAACATGAACGATTACAAGCACAAAGTCTTGTAGATCATCCGACAAAAGTATCCAAGAGTATGAATAATTACAAGCACAAAGTCTTGTAGGTCATTCAACCAAATGATAAACAGAAATACAAATGCAAATCTAAATAATAGATGCAACACAAAGTTTACATAAACTACTTAGAGTCCTTCAAATTTCTCAAGCTAATCACCACCAAATAAGATCAACTCGAAAAAGTATCGAATCCAATGCAAAGTTTGGCTTGCAATCCTCTTCTTTATTGATCAAATTCCATTCACAAAGCATGAACGCAAAGTTTCACAAATTTGCTTCAAAAAGGGCACCACTTTGTTGCAAAATACTAAAGGATAAATTTACAATGAAAATCCCTCACATTATATAGAAAGAGGGATGAGCAAAAATAGGAAACTGATTGAAAAAATTAAGGAAAGTTAGGTGAACGATTTTAGGAGATCTCACCTAACTTTGACCAAAGTTAAAGTGTAATTTGTTTTCAAAATATTACATCTTTGAGCTTGGTGTAATTACAATTTACAAAAAGACATTCAAAAATGTCGAGAAATATTTACAAGATGCATAATGGGATGCACCGGAAATGTCTAACACTGGAGAATAGGGGGCTGCTTCATGTTTCTTTGCATTGGGCGCGAAAGTCTTCAAATTTCCTCCTAGTCTCATGCATGAACTTTTTATTTGGAAGAACCAAGATCAAAGGACATCACCTTCGGGATCACCTGACGAGATCTGGAGAGAAACTGCAAGGATGGTGAATCAATAGGTGTTAGTAGAAAAAGTAGCATTGGGAAGCGTGAAACGAGCAACGATGATGGGAAATCATGGAGCAGATGATAAGGCACACAAAATGATGTACAAAATGGGAAGAACAAGGTTCCAGAGAGAAATGGACAAAAATGTGTCATGAAAAAGATTGAAAAAAGTGTAAGGGCGCCAAAATTCAGCGCCCTTACATTTTGGAAATTCCAGTTTTGATGCAGGGGCGCTAAATTTTAGCGCCCTTGCACTTTTCAGAGTTAGATTATATTTCAACATGACAGGGCGCTAAATTTCAGCGCTTCTGCATCTGAAACATGGTTCTAGAAAACAGATGCAATGGTGCTTAAAAATAGTGCTTGGGATTGCTTTGTGACATGAAACGCATGAATTCAAAAATTGTTTGTTTGTAAGGAGTTGCAATTAAAGTTTGTTTCAATGCTTTATTTCGTCGTAGCAGGTGTAATAAAGATTCTCTGGTATGGGTTTTCTCTAGTTCTACAAAACTCCCTGATTAGAAGAAGTAATGAGGAAAAGGAAACAAAAGACACACAAAATGTTAGATGAAAAACAAAAGAGAAATCGTTCGAAAATTAATACCGAGGGATTCCATTAAAATTGAGAATTAAGAGGAAAAAAACGTGTTTTCACGGTTGAGAACAGCGAAATGAAGAAGGAAGAACAAAGACCATAAAAAGAATGAAAATGCGTGAAATCGAAACCTCTTAAGTGCAGAGAAAAAGTGAAAACCACTCAAATTGAAATGATAAATTTAGGCCACGAAAAATTGGCACTGATTGGCCGAAAAATGAAATCATGAAGAAGCGATGCAAGGCCATAAAAAGTTTAAGTAACAAAGAAAGGTAGGCATTTCAAATTTAAAATATCGCTTCATCTTGAGGAAAAACAAGTTTTTGTGCCCTTACACTTACTGTCCACCATGGGTTTGGCTTGGGCAGGAAGCCTTACTTTTGGGTGCCCACGCGTTTGCTTGAGGTACTGAAATGAAACGATTGAGACCCTTGAGAAAGGAAGGCGTTTTGAAAGGTCTTAAATATGAAGGCCCAGTATAGGAGATGTCGAATTGACTATTAGAGGCTTTAAACATTTTGGTGGCGAAAGATGCTTGGTTATTAGTGCTTGAACTAAGCGGTCCTTAGGAAACAGACCAAGGATTTAAGTAGGGGGGTTATCAGAGTGGAGCGGCTACTTCAGATGCAGCTGATAGGTTGGAAGCTTAATGTATTTAACTAGGCCTGATATAATGCATAATGTGAGTCTTATTTCTAGGTTTATGGAGACTCCACAAGACACCCATTGGAAAGCAGGTAAAAGAATCCTGAGGTATGTGAATGGCACCAAAGGATATGGCATTTTGTACACAACATCAAATGAGTTTGGGCTGGTTGGATACACAGACAGTGATTGGGTAGGAAGTTTGGATGATAAGAAGAGCACATCGGGCTATGTGTTTCATTTGGGTTCGGGAGTCATTTCATGGGCTTCGAAGCAACCATAGTTTCCCTATCTGGTAGAGCAATCTTGAAAATGCAGCATTAGAAACTATTTGGAAAAGAATCTTGGCAGATTTGAGAAAAAAACAAGAGGATGGAACAGTAATTTATTGTGACAATGTTTCATCAATAGCCTTGACGAAAAATCTTGTGTTTCATGGAAGAAGCAAGCACATTGAAATCAAGTATCATTTTATCAGAGAATTGGTTGAGAATGGTGAAATCAAAATGGCATTTTTTGGTCGAGCAATAGCAGGACGCTACTATGAAGCACTGAGTAAGGAGACCAGTTTGAGCACACGAGAAGCGGTTTGGCGTTGTTGATTTGGATCAAATTTGATCACGTTTGCGGCTTCCGGGATCAAGGGGTTTTTGAAAATTCAAATTATCACGGCCTCTTCCATCCTCACATGGGGGCATTCAAATACCCTCTGACCGAGAAAAGATTGTTTTAAGGATTTAAGCACTACACTTATATGATGTACACTTGAAGGCTATGAGAAAAGGAATTAATGAAGTTAGGAATTTTTGAATTCCAATTCAATGCTGGTAGGTGATTTCAAAATTCAGAGGGAATGAGTTAAAGACAAAAAGAATGAAGGAAGTTTTTGATCTGTCAGTTGAGAAGTTGAAAAATCTGGAGAAGTTGATTTTCTGTGTAGCAGCAGACTGAAAATAGAGAATGTTTTGTGTGAGCTTCTGAAAGCTCCTGAACAACAACAACTATTTGTTTCGTGTGTGAGCAGAGATTGCTCCTGAAGAGCTCTACGTAGCTCAACTCAATGAGCTCCTAGTAGCTCCTGAAGTTATCTGAACTTGGTTGAGCAGTTGATTGCTCCCAGCAGATTGAAGTTCATAGCTTAGATTTAAATTTCAATAGTTTATGTTTAATCCTTCATGTATTTCCATTTCCAGCTTATTTAATAGAAATCAAAGTTGCATGTCTCCATGTTTATTTCGCATTTGTTTTTCCCTATTTGTGTTTTGGGAAACTGAGCAGTAGCTCTCTGTGTGTTTTCCGTGCAATCAAAATTTTTGACATGTTTTCCTTGAGACTTTGAACCGTGGTAACGTTGATATCAAAATGGCCTTACCCTTTGCTAATTATTTTGGCATAGAGAGTATGCCTTGTTAAGAGACTATTTTATGTTTTATTGCCTTGTCATATTCTTCTGTGCTTCCATGTTTAAACAATTTCATGGTGACAAGGTTCACTGCTACTGCTACCTACAAATTTGTTCTCCTCTCTGATTAAAATTATTTTCCCCGATAATATGCGATTCCTTCTACACTGTCTATTTTTAAATTTTGTGTTGGAAATCTCTTCTCTCTGCAAATCACAAGCATTATTTTCACATAATTGCCTCCGCTGATACCAGTGTCAAGTCAGAATTGGAAAAGATGAACAAAATGATATATATTTGCTATTCACAGATAAAGATCTACAATCTTTTTCCTAGGGCAGTGAAAAAAGTTTTAACTACTACAAATGGTCCAAATAATTTGTTATTCAATGTTTATGGTGGATTGTAATTCCAGTAGAATTTATGTATTCTTGCCATTGACATTGGATAATTTGTATGGTAGAAATTCTTATTTTTATTTTAAAAAGTTTTTTTTAATTTTTTGTTTTTGAATTTTACTTTAATTTATTTACTTTACATTTTACTAAGAGCTATTTTTATTATTGAATAACATTACTAATATTATATTTATTGTTCAATATTAATATTTTTGCATGTAAATTACTATTAAGTTTAAAAGAAAAGATATGATTCTTTATTTACCCATGTATGTCATTATCTTCCATTCTTTATTGCAATTGTAAATCACGTCTTAACATTAATAATCATGTGAGAGTTGATCATTAAAAAAAAATGGTTTTAATTTTAAAATCTATAATTTATTGACACTCCAGCATGACTTGATATTTTTTTGTCAAGATAATATTTAAAATATAAAATATTTCATCAAAATATAGCAAGATAGATAAAAATGTAAAAATTAGAAAACTTAAAAAAATAAATAAATCTGTTAATTCTAAGATTTAATATTTTTTAAAAAATGATACTTTATAATCTTGATTATTTAAACTTTGACTATTTGAAAAAAAAATGTTATTGTAAATAGAATGGTAAATGGATATCACATACCACAACTTCTTAATAAGAAAACTCCATTTCTTATGTTTAATAAAAAAATAGAATGGTCAATTATATTTTAAAAAAATTACTCAAACTTTTTACTCTATGTAATCATTTCAACATCTAGATCTATGACCCTAAGTTCTCCATTAAGATTTTATTATCCAAGAATTTCTATTAAAGAGTTTTTTTCCTATTCTTACTTAAGATAGTATTATGCCATATTATTCCTTTTAATCTAGTGGATATTATTAATTATTTGCTTCACTATAACATTCTTAAATACCTCTTAAGCATAACACATAATTTCAATTGGTAGAAAGCCAATGATTTGTAATTATTTATACAATGATTATTAAAGTTTAATAATTCTATAATAAAAAATAAATATTTTCTTATTCTTAATACTTTAGAACCTTAGATGATGAGACCTAGATGGCATCGTAGGTGTGGATGGAGGCATGCGGCCTATAGCAAGTCTTTGCCTGCATGCCGCTTTCTCTCATTGCATGCCCATTCTTTCTCTATTGCAGGGTCTGCTGGGTGTGATCTTCGTGTCGGTGGGTTTGTTTTGTTCTCCAGGTGTGCTTTGTACTGGTTTGTGGGGGTCTTTGTGCGGTTGGTTAAGGGTGTTAGTGTTTTGTGGTTGGATTGTGGTGGCTACGGAGGTGTGAATGCCTCTGTGGGTGCTATTGTGCTTCCTTTTCTGATCATTCTTCTTGGGAATGGGGGGTCTACAGTCCCTCCATTTGGATTCTTTCTTTGCTGCTGGTTTTTGAAGCAGTGTAGTGTTCTGTTTGTGGGCATTGTTTTCATGCCTATTTACCTCTTTGGTTATGGAGTCTTCTAAAAGAAACTCGAATGGAGAAGGGGCTTCCTCAATGGCGAGGTTTTCTAGAATTAAAAAGGAGAACAACTACTTGGAGCGGTGCTTGGATCATCCTATTTTGGTCATTCAACTAGATTCCATAGTGGAGGATGTTAATCACTTGAGCAATCATGCTCTAATCTACAAGTTCATGGGCCTTCGTCTTTCTTTTCCAGCTTTGGAATCTTGGACACATATGGTTTGGAATCCTGAAGGTGATATGGAGATTATGTTGGCTTCCAATAACTATTTTTTGGTTTTCCTTTCGTGCATGGCAGATAGGAATAAGGCTTTTGAGGGTGGCCCATTTTTTTACAATTAGATTGGGATCTTTACAAAAATTTGGCATGGGGCTTTCAACTCTATTGAAGAGCTTCCTACGTGGGTTCCAGTTTGGATTCGTCTGCCTCAGCTTCCATTGGAATTCTGGAGAAGCAAAATTTAGCATATGATAGCCCGACTACTTGGTAAACCAGTTGGACTTTCCCAAAAAACTTTGGACAAAAAGGTAATCTCTTATGCTCAAATTTATGTTGAAGTTGATTTAAACCATCCTTTACTTGATTCTATTGAATTCTATGTTGGATCCTCTTCCTAGATTCAATAACTCGATTATGAAACTCTCCCTTTTCGTTGTTGTGTTTGTCATGAATATGGGCATTTGAAAAGGAGATGTCCTTAGATTAACCATGCAGTTGCTACAAAAAATTCCTCTTCTAAGACTACTCCGAAGAATGATAAGGGAAAGGCTCCTATGGTGGAGGGGGCTACAAGTATGGAGGGCTTTGTTCCTGTTAAGCCTTGTAATAAGGGGACGGGTCAGAAGAGAACTCTCAAGGATAGACAAGATGATGGGATTTTTAATCGATTTGAAGCTTTGGATGACTTGGTTTAGGAAGAGGGGATTCCAATTGGGATTCCTATTGGTAATGACTCATTGGAAGTGGTCTTTCCAGAGGATGAAGAAACTGGGAATTAGGACTCGACTGGGGCAAACCTATAGGTTGGTTAGATAGAGGATGGTCAAATGGAGTTTGGTCAGATGGAGGATGGTCAAATGGAAATGCATGTTTTTCCTCAACATCAAGATGCCTTCAATCTTGATGGATCTTTTGTTTCAAAGGATGATAGAGCCATGGCAGTTTCTTCTCCTTCATAGGTTTTTGAGCCTTTAGATTCAAGGAGAAAAGGTAGGGCTATGCAGGCTTTGGGTTTGCAACAAAAGGCTCTTAAAAAGGCCCCCCTGAAGAAAGCTTCTAAGGTGGGTCAGAAAAAAGACCTTGAGAAGGTTAAGTTGATGGGTGAGACTCTAGTGGAATTTGGGTTGGTAAAAACCTTGGATTCTCATTTCTCTCATCCCCATAAATGATTGTTATTTCATGGAATGTAAGGGTTTTGAATAGCACTCCTAGACAAAAGGATATTCGAGAGATGATTGGTTGTCATTCCCCTGATGTTGTCTTCATTTAGGAAAATAAGCTATCAATGGATGGAATGTTGAATATAGTTTCTAGTGTTAGGCCTTGTGGGTGTTGTCAGTGTGTTGGTGGTTTTGGTAGCTCTAGAGGTGTGGCTTGTTTGTGGGATCCAAGAAAGGTCCTTCCTTTGTGTTGGATCTTGAGTCACTCTTCTATCTCTATGATTGATACTAGTTTAGAGTCTGGTGAATCTTGTCTTTTCACTAATGTTTATTCTCCCACGATCTTATGGGTAAGTCCCAACTCTAGAATCATCTTAGTTATGTTTTCTCTCTAGTTCCTTGGCACCCTTCTAGATTATGGCTGGAGATTTTAATGTTGTTTCTTGTTTAGAGGAGAAGAGAGGGAGTATTTCTAAGCTTGACCCTATTGCTCTACTTCTTATTGACAACATGGCTAGGTTGAACCTTATTGATGTGAAACATAATAATGGTATTTTCACTTGGAACAATAGAAGGTGTGGTGATGCTACTCTTTCTGAGAGGCTCGATAGGTTTCTTGTCTCCTATTTTCGGATCGGGAACAAGTAGACTACTAGCTCTGAGATCCTAGATTGGATAGGTTCATATCATTGGCCAATTAAGCTTTCAATTGTCCCTTTCAAAGTCCATAAGAATCCCCCTTTCAAATTCCAACTCATGTGGTTACGTGATCCTTCACTCCATGAGTTGATGATTGAATGGTGGCATAAGGGGAGACCTGCCTGTGGTATGGCTATGTAGACCTTTGTCAAGAGATTGCAGTTTGTGAAATATAGACGTAAGAAGTGGAATTTTCAATATTTTAGGAATCTTCATCATAATAAGTTGATAGCTTAGGCTCATTTGGATTCTATCACCCACCAGATTCGTGACCTTGGTATCACAATTGATTTGAGTAGGGAAGAGGCTATGGCTTCTAAGGATCTTGAGGAATGGGAGTTGAGGGAGGAGATCTTTTGAAAGTAGAAGTCCTGAATTGATTGGCTTCAGGAGGGAGATAGAAATACAACCTCCTTCCATCACTCTATGGCTGCAAGAAGAAATGGTAATCTTATAATCTCTCTGGTTTCTTTTGAGGGAGTTCAACTCTCTTCTCAAGTTGATTTTTCCTAGGAGGCTTCAAAGTTTTTTTTAGCTCTTTTATTGAGGACTCTCCCCCTGCGAGTTTTGAGGAAAATTCTATTATTTCTTGTATTCCTTCTTTGATTTCTCATGAGATGAATGAGGCTCTTTTATGGCCTATCCTTTTATAGGAATTGGAGACTATTGTTTTTCAAATGAAAAAAGGTAAAGCCCAGGTTCTGATGGTTTTCCTGTTGAACTTTTTCAAGTTTTATGGGAGATTATCAAGGAGGGTCTTTTAGAGGTTGTTAAAGAGTATCAAAGGAATAAAGAAATGTTGAATTCCATGATCTCCACCTTTCTTGATCTTATTTTGAAGAAGGAAGGTGCTTGTACTTTGGATCAGTTCCGTCCCATTTCCCTTTGTAATGTGGTTTATAAAATCATTACTAAACTGATTGCAGAAAGGCTTAAGCCTTGGCTCAGTTCTTTGGTCTCTAATGAGCAGGGGGAATTTGTGGCAGGTAGACAAATTTTGGATGGGGTCGTTATGACTACTGAGGCTATTCATTCTAGGGTAATCTCTAAGGACAAGGCTATGTTTATCAAAATTGATATGGAAAAAGCTTATGATAGAGTCAAATGGGCCTTCTTGCAGAAGGTTCTCTTAGCTTTTGGATTTGATAGAGAGTGGGTTGATTGGATCATGAGTTGTGTGACTTGTACTTCCTTTTTGGTGCTTATCAATGGGGAGCCTTCAAATCTATTTGGAGCTTCTAGGGGTCTTCAGCAAGGAGATCCTTTGTCCCCATATCTATTCATCATTATGGCTAAGGGGTTGGGGAGGTTTATCAAGTCTTGTGTTGGTCAAGGATTGATTCAAGGGTGACTTTGGGGTAACATGTTACCACCTTTGTCCCATCTTCAATTTGTTGATGATATTTCTTTAATGGGTGTGACCAAAATAAATGAAGCTATGAATTTAAGGAAGGATTTGGATACTTATTTGGCTGCCTCTGGTCAAAATATTAATGATAAAAAGTCTTCGATTTACTTTTTTAATACTCAACTTATTCAATCTAGGATTGCTTAGATTCTTCGATTTCAAATTGGAACTCTTCCTTTGGTTTATTTTGGGATTCCTCTTATTGTGGGTCCTTAGCCAAAAGATTTCTAGAAGGATGTCTTGGATAAATTTCATAGGAGGGTTAGTCATTGGAATCACAGGTGGATCTCTTCGGCAGGTCGTGTGGTTTTGCTCAAATCTATCATGCAATCTCTTCCTATTTACCCATGCTTTGTGCAAGTTGCTCATGTCAGATTTGTTAAGGAGTTTGATTCCCTCACTTGTCATTGGGTGGGTGCATGAAGTTGGTTTCACTTTTGTGGCCAAATGAGAAAAAAATTTGAAAAGAGATAACGTGAGCACATTATAACGCGCTCGCGTTATGTGATTTTAAAAGAAAAAAAAAAGTGAAATCTGTATCATTTTCTTTTTACTGTTTCTCAGCTCTGCCCGCGGCCAAAAACCCTCACTTTCGCACTCGCGTTCTAGGAGGAAGGATTTCTACATATTTCATGAAGAACAGTTGGATTTTCTTTGCAAATATGGTACCATGACGACGAAGAGATGCAGGAGGTAAGTATTGTTTGCTATTTGTTTTGAGTTTGTTAGTTTGAAATTGATTTTGTTTGTTTTACGTTAGATTTGATTGTTTTTTTTTAAATTTGTAGGAAATCCTGCAAATCCTCAACAAGACGAGGAGACAAATCCTCAACAGCAAAATTCTCAAAAAAATCCTCAACAAAATCAACCTCAACAACAAAATCAACCTCCCCCACCATTCTCTCAACACCCTCCTGACACTCAAGAAAATTTGAGGAGTGACATTGAGAACAATAGAAAACAACTTGAGGATCTTATCAGTAGGTTGAGTGATTCAAATGCTTCAACCATAGAAAGAATGCTTCTAGCAAATTCATTGAAAGATATGTTAAAAAAAGTAGATGCAATCACCCAACAAATATCTGGATGGCAAGATAGGAGGTAGACCGCCAGGGCATAGTATGCAGATAAATTATCATATAAACAAGTAAAAGATTTAAAAATTACTAAAGGTGATTTGTGCTCTCTATTCACTGACCCTAAAACAAATCAAAATCTCATCCTCAATGCAAAGAGGTTTCCTATTCATTGGTGCCACCACCAAGAGATTAAGAACTATTTTTATGAAATATGTTATATGGTCTTTGATTACCCACCATGCAATAATTGTGAAGTCCCCCAATATTTTCTTAGGAAACTATACAGTGAGTTTGTATTGAACAAAATCCCAAATTATTTTGATATGAGGGAGTTCCAGGGGAGAGGTGGGGGGTCAGCTCAGGATAGGCCCGATGCACAGCCGAATCCTACGCGGCAAGGGAGACGACCTCTCGCTAGGCCGCCTCGTGAGAAGATTGTGATGCCTGCCATTGCGAAGGAGAGTGCCGACATAGAGACATTGCAAGCGATCACAACTTTGACCCGGAGTGTCATCCATCACACTAGCCCTATTGTACAATGCCATCCAGTGGAGTCTTCAAGTGGTGGCCTTTGAACCCATGTGTGTCAATCTTGCGGGGTGACTTGTTCGTATGACCCTACCGACACTCAGGAGGGTGCTACGCAAGATCCATATGCTACTACATAGCTTGATCCGTATACATCTACGGGGATGGAGAGGACGGCTGACATTTTGCATGATGCATATGGCATTGACACTCAGGTAGAATTCAGCATGTTCAATGTTGAATTTAATTTATTAAATTTTGATTGTGAAATGCAAGATTAACTAATTTAGTTTTATTATTTTAATAAAATTACAGGGTCATAGTGTAGAGATTGGATACACCAGTCATCCACCTACTTATTTTTGCAGTACACCTATCGGTGGGGTATGTAAAGTTAGTAAACAATTATAAATTTATTACATGTGTTAATAGCATTGTTTTATGAATGGTATTTTAATATGTGATTTTGGATGTTGAACAGGGTACTATCAAAGGATTCAAGGGAACACCTTCGAGTGCGAGTAGATTTACTCAAACATTCACAGAGGTAATATAGAATAAAAAGAACTTAACTAATGAATTCTAAGTTTAATCTAGATTTGTGTATATATAGTCATATTACATTGAATTCACGTTGCATTTTACATCATTCAAACTCAAAAGCATTACTTCAAATTTGATAATAATAATCGAGGAAATATATAGTTTAATACTTGTACTCAAAATTTTGTTCATTAGATCTCATACATTATAAGTCATCACGTGGATCACTATTGTAACTTTTTTGTGATTGAATAATTTTTTGTTTTATTTTCAGATGTTGGTGACAAAAACACCGCCAAACATTACGAGGGCAATGGATGTTGGTGTTTCCTCTGCTATACAATCCTCGATGGCTCTGATAGAGGAGGTATGAGGCAAATTACTAAATTTCAATTTACATTTGTTGTTATAGATGAACTAGTTCTAGTGAAAAATAAAACCATTATTGATTCATAGTTTAATTCCTATTTGGATGGTTTATATAGGGCTTGAGCATGCCTCAACATCGACATGCAAATATTTCCATCGAGGAGAGTGATCGTGAGATGGCCGTAAGTGATTATTTTGTTAAATTTATCAATTTTTATAATGTAATTTCTATATATTAATGTCTTTACTTCTTATTGTAATAGTTAAAACTTCACCAGGAGCTAAACACTAGGAGGAGCAGCAGGAGGACTCCTCGACAATGGTGACAGAGTATAAGCCATCGGATAAATGGCAAAGGAAATATTATTTGAATGAATTTTGAATCTGAGAACCCTTTGTTGTATGCCTACATGGAAATTTTGTACATATTTTTGTATTGGTCTATAGTGACATTATTGTACCTATATGGCATTCTCATAAACCTATATGGCTATTTTGTACCTATATTTCATACGTATATCAACATATATTGATGTATGCCTACATGGCTATTTGGTTAATACAAATATTTTTTATCGATGGTATCCATATTTGCATTACCAATTCATGGTTTCAATAGATATGATTCGTGTATTCTAGTGTATACTTTACAACTTATGCACATATATTTTTTGACTTATGTGTGAACATCGAAAAGTGTGAAAATTTATGTGTTTGGAAGTCAAATGTAAGCCAATTTTGCAATTCTCAGTTCTTGCATACTCGATCTTATGGACTTATTCCTTCCTAGCACATATTGTGAATATTTCTCATTTGGTGCAGAAGATAGATTCCTCATTTTTGAACCACTCATAGCAAAGAGATTCACAATAAGACTTTAGCATTGGAACACTACTCCATACTTTTCTTGTCTAGACCATAAAGGATTGAAATTTTTTAATTTGATGCAACGATAGTCCTGAGATGAGAATTTATATAACCATGCCTATTTTGAAACTTTGCATCTAATACTACATCAACAAGAACTTAAGAAGTGTTGCATAAGAGTGTTAGGTTTGATAGGCCTTCTCTTCCCTAAGGGAGGAAAGCTTGCATCTTGAATTTTGAACAACATTTTAAGAAGCAAACATTTTACCTAAAAGCTTCAAACCTAGATGACATATTTGGCTAAGTCTATCTTGAAAATTATGAATGCATTCAAAATCTAAAGGAGATTCTCCTTGAAAAACAAACTTTACCCTTTTTCTCAAGGAAAGAAATTGCAACAAGTTGCATGATTTATCTTATTTCTTTCTCACAGTTCCTGGTCAATCATTCATGGCTCAGGATAGTTCCGTTCCAAGGCAAGGACACCTAAAAAATCACTGAGATTCTTCTACGATCTGCAAGAAAAAGGTTTTGGCTCTTTCACAATGTAAATAATTATGTAACACTATTTTCTTGTTTTCCTTCCACACAGAAAAATGTTCACACTTTTCAGATTGAT
>VDFB02118400.1:0-12898 GCA_007258455.2 Sequoia sempervirens | reverse complement strand
TTTCACCAAATAGATTTTTAAAAAATAAAATAAACCTAGTAGTTTAGAAACTACATTCAATTTGCTACAGATTCTATTCTTACATATTTTTGAAATAATATGAATAACTTATTCAAATTTTTACGTCAAGTTTCCTAACTCTGATTTTTCTAATTTTTTTGCCACTTAACGGCCTATTTTTTCTATGATGATCTTGCACATACCCATCTTTGAGGAAAAAATGATCTTCTACCCATGTAATCATTCCTTCTTTGCCTAGATCTACAATCAATAACCTTATTCCCAAATTTATTGGAAGAAAAATAATGACCTTAAAAATATTGATTGAACCTAGTAGGGGCATGTTGTCTAGTAGGTGGACCTTTGAATCTTCTTTGTCTCCAAATAGGAATGAATCAATCTTCATTCTTGCTATCTTGATATATCTTTGCATCTTCAAAGGCATTCTTCTTAGGTTCTTTAGTCAAAGCTTTCTCCTCCTTCATTTTAGACTTTCCTTCTACTTTGAAATTATCATATAGGCTTAGAGATGCACTAGTTATAATACTTCTCCCTTTTTCAAAACCAAGACCATATTTTTCTTTTCATGGCTTTTGAGAGTTAATTAACTCATCAAGAATTTCAAAACCTCCTTTCAGCTCCAACCCTTTGTCAATTTGTTCTTTATCTTTTTCCAATTCTTTTCTTAAGGAGACAATCTCCTATTCAAGCTTTAAGCATTCAATAGTCTAATCAATGAGCCTGATATTCATGCACTCTTCAATTATTTTTCCTTCTTCAATCATACTTTTAGCTTCCCAATTTTCTTATGTACTTTTCAATTTCAAAGTAGATATCTTCATTCTTTTCTATCTCTTCATCCAATTTTTTTAGAGTAGAATTAAGCTCTCCTAGAAAATATAATTGACAATATTCTTTGTTGAATTCAAACTCATATTCATCATTGTCCATTTTTAGTATGACCTCTTTTCTTGAGAGTTTGATTGTTTGATATTTATGCAGTAGGTTTCATAGAATGTGTTGCACATAGAGCATGAACTTTGGTTGCACTAAACCATGGATGCATGCTAATAGTGCTAGTTTTTTTCTAGATTGAAATGTTGAATGAAATCAAAGGACAATGCCTTTTATTTTTGAAGATTCACTATAAACCTCTTCACATAGTATGCATATGATTCTACTTGTTCATCATATTGCGAAAATGTATGCATCACTTTCTTCAAGATTTAATTTGAACCCATCCAAATTGGCAATGTTTGCATATGTACAACATGTTCATCACTAATAGGAGGAGATTATGTAGCGGTGAGAAGATTAATTATATTTTCTTAGACACCCAATTTGAAAATGTATCATTCAATAGTGTCCCACTATCAATGGGTACACATTTATCATCTACATTGCAGCACATGTAAAAATTGTATAAGGAAATTGAAATAAGAAAACATATTTTTCTTGCATAAAATGAAGAACTTCAAAATTCAATTCACTTATCAAGGACCACTACTGCATAGTTAGATAATATTCTTGTTAGTTCAACAACCTTAAGAACATGATTGCAAGTGTTCCTTGGAGACTCCAGAGGAAATCACAAACATATAGGTGGTGGAAAAATGTTCTAACCACATACCAGCCACATGAACTTTAACTTTTTACCCAACAACATCCAAGTTGTGTGTCATATGGAATGCAATCAAAACCAATAATTTATTTTTCCCTCTACACACTAGATTGAATATGTTGCATATTATAGTTCTTCAAAAAACCAAAATGTTGTAGTTCTTTTTTCTTCCTATACAATGGTTTCATTATATATATAAGTTTATTTAATATAAATGGTGTAGTGTAGAAAAATGTATCCTATTTAAATTTTCACACTTGTTTGGGCCCTCTTAGTTTGGACTTAATTGTGCCTTAATTTAGTGTTGTAAAATATATTTATTTACACTTTCACACTTATTTAGGGCTCCTTTAAATAATTGAGCTTACTTATCCTTAATTGTCCCTTTAATTCATTTACCAAGCCTATTAATTACATTTTTTGAAGAGGAAACCCAACATTCATTAATGACTTAACATAATAATTCTCATTGAGCAATGTGTGTCCTAGGTTTAGGGACCTAGGACCCATTCGCCCATGGGTGAATGGGTTGTCCCTTAGACCTAGGACCCAAATTTAAATTGTCTTTGGCAATATTTTAATGTTATCAAATCTATATTCAAATGTCGGCTTGTGATATTTGAATTTCAGGAAATTAAGGATACATAGCTATAAATATAGGGTTATTTCACTATGTTTCATCTAAGATTTTTGCTAGTAATTTTCAAGAGATCAAGTTAGAATTCAAGATAAATTCAAGGTATTCAAGAGAATATTTAACAAAGTTTTATTGCAGATATCAAGATCCAATTTTCATGTCAAAGTCTTCTTGCATCAAGCATGTTATTGGAGCTAATATGGTGATGTAGGTTTCATGATCCATTCAAGCATTCAAAGCATTATTTCAAGCAAGATTCAAAGTTTGGGATCCACATCCATTGAATCCATTTCATGCAAGTTACAAATCTGCATTACAAGGTTTATGTAAGGGTTTTTTGAGTGGTAACATTGCTTTGTTCCTTCTTCATTCCCTCTTCCATGTTTCATTTCATTTCAAGGTTTGATTACCCAAATAGGGTTTGACCAAAGAAAACTCCCATTCACCAAAAAAAAAACATTTTTCCCTCTCTATTTGTGATTGCAAATTTAGGTGGAAGAAATCTTGAAAATCTTTTGAAGAGTGAAATTGAAGAAATTGTCAAAGTTGCAAAAAGTTGTCAAAGTTGTCATCTTCTCATCGAAACTCTACAAAATCTATTTCTCTCTTTCCAAACTTGAAACCTAGAGAATCTAGAAGTGTAGAGATAGGGCCAGAGGCTCTCACAGGTTGCAGAGAAACCCTAACTCAAGACCCATTCACCCTTGGGCGAATGAGTCTTAGATTAGCTTCAAAAACTTACTTTTGGTGACTGATACACATGCTTCTTCCCTTCTCTGATCTACATTCCATATTTTGGTTCTATCACTATTGAGCCTAATCTTGTTGTTCCAAGTGTTAGATTGCAATTTGGTCTTGAATTAGTATTTTTAGTTTTTCTCCCTAAAGTGTTGTTTGACCTTGACCCCTGTCCTTTAGTCATTGGGAAATCTGAAGATTCTCACCTTAATTTGATTCACCTAAGGGTTGATAGTCATTTTATTGTGTGGATCTCATTTCATAATGAAATAGAGGAATATAGGTCCATTCCTTATCATATTTGGTGCACCCCATATTTTAAAACACCCTATTTTCTTACATTTCAAATGGTTCATTCACCTTGTGCATTTTCTTGCACATTATCCTAGTTAGCACATGGGAATTTTCTAGAGTTTTTCACCCACATGGCTATAAATTTGAAGGGAAAAAAAAGTAAGCCATGATTTGTTAGAGGTAAAATCATAATATGTCATTGTTGAGAATCCAATAAAGTGATAAAAAAATTCAATGCACCAATACAACCATGTCCATCACACTAGAACTTCTTGAAGTACTCTTGAAACCAAGATTGATCCTTGATCTCCTCAAAAAAATTGTTCAAAAGTTGAAGAGTGTTCTAATTGCTATCATCCATGGTCATCATAATCATCCCAAGTTTCCAAAAGATCAACATTTCCCTCTCTTTTGTGGCATACTTATCTATTTTTTTTAACCAATCCCTATGAACATGTCAAATGCATGGGACCATATGACATCCATAAATAGCCATGATACACAATATGTAGGAAATTGTTGAATACTGATTCAAATGAGAATGTGGCATTGAAAAATACAATAACATGAGAAAAGAATACAAATGAATGCAAAATGCACATAATATATGGCTTGAGTTTCTACATTGGTATCATCACTAAAAAAAAATTTATTCTTCAATATTTTTGGCTTCTTTTTCACATCAATGCACCTCTACTAGCCATCCATAAATTTCCTCAATCTTGTTTCATGAGGACATGAACTATAGAATGGACACACCTCTTTTTTTCTCATCAAAATTAAGAGAAGTATATATAATTGGTACCATACACATAAAAATTTAACATAATTAATATCATGTATATAGTCAATAAGATCATTGAGAATACAAAGAAAATGTTTTTTTCCTTGTAATACCTCACTCTGAATTTTTTTGTGGAAAACATGGAATCCATTAAGATTATTTAATCATGGGAGTGGCAAACCATCACCTCAAGCATCCATGGAGTCTAAATCCCAATATGAAAGGTGTGGTGGTTCCATGAGGCAACTAAAAGTAAGATAATGTTTCCTTCTCCTACACATACCACACTATGATACATGTTGAATCATTGGCATGTTTCTAAGAGTGTATAGAACACACCCTTCTTTGAGCATTAATTACATTTGTTTTGGTTAATAATTTATCTCTCTTACTAAAAATTCCATAAAAAACAAGATCTATTATATGTCTCTCCATTATAGCATCCACACTCATATCCGTGAGGAAAAGACTTTCAGTATAGATTTTGCATTCTATGGAAAGACTTAGGGAAAATCAAGAATGTAACTTATGCTTGTGTCCTCCATGCCATGATAAAATTAACCATTCGCATTAACATGAAACATTTCATTATAAATAAGATATGCTACATCAAGTCTATCGTACATAACCTTTACAAAAAAGTGGCATTGAAAAACTTTTTTTTCAAAAAAAATCACACTCTTTGCTTTGTTGGAGGCTTTTTCCCATGGTCATTAGGAAATGCACACCAATAGCTACAAAGAATGAATTATCTTATAGCCTTTAATAAATAAAAAATAAAGATCGTGTAATCGTACACATGAATATTTGAAGCTACAAACCATGAATACATGATTTTGATGTGATATTTGTATTTCTCAATCTAATTCACTCTATGGCTTGTCTGGAGAAATTAAGCTTTGAAACATTCAAGAAATGCTTCCCCTAGAACCAAAGCTTCAAGTATGCAAAAATGAATTGTTGTAACAAGGTTAGTGACAGTGTCATCTTCCATGCCAATAGGAATCCACTCCAAATCATGAGAAGAAAAATGACAGATTCCATCCCCTATATCTTTCACTTCTAGGTCCTTTAGAATTTTCCATAAATTCATTATCTCCCCATCCTATAAAAGGTAGGAATTATTCCTTTAAGGTAAAAAAATATGCTTGAATTGATGCCACCAACCTTAAACTAATAGCAAGTTCCTTGGATCTATTGACATAATAATTAATTAGTAATTGAGTGAACTAAGATAGGCATAAATGTGAAACAAATCCTAGGAACCATGATGTAATCTAATGCAAGTTGAGAATGATCTAGTGTGTAATTCAACATGCATGTGGACATATATAATGAAAGAAAAATCATAGTTTTGTTGCATTGGTGGTTGTTGTTGCACCAAAAGATTGACCTATTAATGCCCGATACAACCACTAGATTTATACAAGATCCATGGGAGGTGGTTAAGAAATGTCACAAACCCAAGCGCCATGTTGCATCAAGGAGACCAACGGACATGCCATCTTGCAACAATCCCCCCAAGTGCAAGTGATGGGTTCAAACTTGTGACCTCAGCTCTAATAGAAATTATTGCATTGGTGGTTGTTGTTGCACCAAAAGATCGACTTGTTAATGCTCGATACAACTGCCAGATTTATACAAGATCCACAGGAGGTGGTTAAGCCATGTCATGAACCCAAGCGCCATGCTTCACCAAGAAGAACAAGGGACACACCATCTTGCAATAGGTTCTACATGGCCATTCAATGAAGAGTTCAATTTATTTGGGGTACACATACCTCTTTTACCTGAGGAGGAAGGTTGTCAAATATAACCGTGCATTTGGGGTAACTTGAAATGAGCATGAAAAGAACAACTTACAAAGCTTCAACTAAATTTGTTCAAGTTGAACAACACAATGTGTAGTTGAAGCTAGAGATTTCTATATAGCCTAAAACTATACATGCATATTGATATGCAATTACTTTTAAAGATGCATAAAAAAAAAATTGCAAGACATCTTGGTTGTGGTGTATGTGTCTATCTAATATGTGAGAAGAAAGGTTAAGAAGTCAACCGAAACCTTTGTAAAAACCACGAATGTAAAAAAATATACTTGCATTGTTGCCACCAATGTTAAACAAATAACACGTTGTTTGCATTTGTTGTTAAAATAATAAATCATTAATTGAGTGAATCAAGATAAGAATAAATTTGAATCAAATTCATGGAACCATAATGTAATCCTATGCAAGTTGAAAAACATAGTGTCTAGTTTAACTTGCAAGTGGATATATATAGTAAAAGTAAAATTGTAGCCCTTCATGGAAATAAAACAAAGAATTCAAATTATTTGGGGGTGTGCATACCTCTTTTATGTAAGGAGAAAGGTCGTGATATCAAACCATCTATTTATGGTAACTTGAAATGCACATGAAAAGTGAATATTATAATCTATGAACTAAAGATGGGGCGGTGCATGAAGTTAAGTACCAATTTTCCGCCACTTATAGTTTTTAAAATGCGCTTATAACGATAACACGAGCTATAACGCACACACATTATTTCATTAAAAAGAAAGAAAAAGTGAAATTATTTGCCTTGGAATACCAACCCAAAGGTTTGAGGGCATTCCAACAAGGCCGTAGACTTGTTTTGCAAATTCTACAATTTTTCACATAATCAGGTCCATGCTCACCATCAAGATTGCATCTAGTTCAATATTGACAAAATCGAAAACATGGGTAATGTTAGGTTCTCTCTTAGCTATCCAACCATGTAATTTTTTTTCACTTTTCAACAATGTTAAGCCTTTCATCCATAATTTCTTTTGTTTGTATGTCTTTTTTTTGCCAAAAAGCAATGTTTAGTGTTTTTTTTGTTATAAATTAACCGTTCATCAAAATTTCAAATAAATTACATTTTTAGAAACTAGACTCCATTCTACAATTTTTTAAAAAAAAGAAAAAAAATCAGTTATTTTCAAAAATTTGTAGAGGGAGCACGGCCAAAATTTTGCTTTTCAGGAAGTGCCCACTTAGAAAATTAGTAAAAAATCAAATATTCATTAAAAAATTATCAGAAAAATTGTGCATCAACTAGACACTGTTAGCTAACTTTTGACCATAGCGATTTTAAAAATACTACAAAAAATTTCACCATGCTCAGGTCGTACAAGAGTTGCTATGTTATGTTTTTCTGACAAAAACAACACCAATTTGTGTACATCCCTCTTTTGAACCCCTTAATCTCAACCATTTTCAAAATAAATTAGTAGTTTAGAAAGTAGACTGGAGCACTTCAATCCTTGTTTTTGTTCCATCTCAAAATTTTGAGTGTAACTATCCTCAATTTCACGTCCAAGGTCAAGCATTTCCCGATTTTAGAAAAAAAGTGGCCACTTAAGCCCCCTTTGGGAACCATCTTGGTGCACTTACCCTAATGTGTAGGTTGAAAAATGCAATTGGTGGTTCAACCTGCAACTTTCTATATAGCCTAGAACTATAACATGCATATTCATATGTAATTACTTGTACAAATGCAGGAAAATTATAGAATATTGTAAGACATTGGTTGTGGTACATGTGTGTATTTATTACTTGATATGAAAGGCTAGTAAGTCAACCAAAACCTTGGTGTAAACCTTGAACGTCAAAAGATGTGCTTACATTGCCACCACCAACCTCAAATAAATAGAAAATTTTCTCGTATTTGTTGATAAAATAATGAATCAGTAATTGACTAAATTAAGATAAGAATAAATGTGAAATAACTATTAGGAAACATAGTGTAATGTAATGTAGGTTGAAAATAATATTGTGTAGTTCAACCTACAAGTGGACATACATAATGAAAGCACAATTGTAGCACTACATGGACATTTAATAAAGAGTTTAGTATATTTGGGGTGCACAAACCTCTTTTACCTGAGGAGGAATGTTGTGAAATCCAACCATCATTTGGGGTAACTTGAAATGATTAGGAAAATAACATACTACAAAAAATGAAGTAAATTTTGTGCAAGTTGAACAACATGATGTGTAGCTCAACTTACAACTTCCTATATAGCCTAAAACTATAATGTGCATATTGATACGTAATTACATCTAGATATGCATAAAAAATATATAACATTTCAAGACATTTTGGGGTATGTGCAGGATCATGATGGGCCAAAAGTATGATATATAAGGGATATGATGCAGCCAATGGTCGATTTATTTTTTTTACCCAAAATTGATGAAATGAAAAGTGGCTTTTATAGAGATTCTCAACTTTCCACCAATATAAATTATGCTTTTACTTTGAATTTAATAAATAATTATTATTCATTTCTATTTGAATTATGACTAAAGTCCTCGATTGATAGGTTGATTGAAAACATCTATAGCTTTCAAATAGTATCACATTTTTTGAATTCAAAACATGTGCCACATTCTATGCTTCACACTATAGATTAAAAAAACATGAAATGAATTTCATGATGTTTTGATCAAGTTAAGGTGGTCGACATAACAGCTTTTTATATTTTAAAAGTTGTAATAAAATTTATTCATAATTAATTATTTACTTGGAAAAATTACAAAAAATATGCATCACATTGGGACATGAGTCCTCTTATTTCATATCTAAAAATCTTATAAAAAATATTATCATTTTATTTTGGTTAGGTGGCTGTGGGACGCAATCTATTTCTTTTTCTTGAAATTTGGCACTACCTATTTCGAAATTTTAAATTTTCACCAAATAGATTTTTTTTATTTTTAAATAAACCTAGTAGTTTACAAACTAAATTCACTTCCTAAAGATTCTATTCTTACATATTTTTAAATAATATAGATAACTTTATTCATTCTTTTTAATAAGTTGCCTAACTCTCTAGTTTTTCTAAAAATTTTCTACCACTTCTATGGGCCTTTTTTTTCCATGATGATCTTGACATACCCACGGGTTGGTGCATGTGTGTATATTTTATGTGAGAATAAAGGTTAAGAAGTCAAGTGAAACCTTTGTAAAAACTACAAATGTCAAAAAATGTGCTTGCATTGCTACCAATAATGTATAAAAAATAATCTGTTGTTTGTATGCATTGATAAAATAATGAATTATTAATTGAGTGAATCAAGATAGACATAAATGTTAAATAAATCTTAGGGACCATGAAAAAATCCAATACAGGTTGAAAAACCTAGGGTGTTTAACTTGCAAGTAAACATACACAATGAAAGTAAAATCATAGCCCTACATGGACATAAAATGAAGAGTTAAAATTATTTGGGCTAGAAATTCCTCTTTTACCTAATCCGGAAGGTTGTGATATCCAACCATCTATTTTGGGTAACTTATAATGTATATGGAAAGTGCATCAAGTACAATGCATGAAATAAAGTGCAGTTGAACAACATGATGGGTAGTTCAACTTGGGACTTTCTATATAGCATATAATTGTAACATCCATATTCATATATAATTACTTGTACAAATGTAAGAAAAATTATAGAATATTGGAAGAAACATTGGTTATGGTGCATGTGCATATTTTTTACTTGATATGAAAGGTTAAGAAGTCAACCAAAACCTTTTTCAAAACCTTGAATGTAAAAAATGTGCTTGCATTATTGCCACCAACCTCAAACAAATAGTAGATTATTTGTAGTTTTTGAAAAGCAATGAATCAATAATTAGGTGAATTAATATTTGAATAAATTTCAAACAAATACTAAGAAACATGATGTAATCCAACATGTAGGTTGATAAGCAATTTTTTTACAAACTACAAGTGGACATACACAATGAAAGAATAATTGCAAACTTTCATGGACATTTAATAAAGAGTTCAATTTATTTGGTGTGTACAAAAATCTTTTACCTAAGGAGGAAGGTTGTGAAATACAACCATCTATTTGGGGTAACTTAAAATGAATAGGAAAATCACATCTTACAAAGCATGAAATAAAGTTGTACAAGTTGAATAACACGATGTGTAGTTTAACTTGCAACTTTTTATATAGTCTATAACTATAGCATGCATATTTATATGTAATTACATCTAAATATGCGTCAAAAAATATATATTATTATGAGAAACATTTGTTGTGATTCATGTGTGTATCTTATAAATGAGACAAAAGTTTAAGAATTTTATTAAAACCTTTTTCAAAATCATATCCCTACATAGACATAAAAGGAATAATTCAAATTATTTGGGGTGCACATACCTCTTTTACCTGAAAAGGAAGGTTGTCATATCCAACCATCCATTTAGGTTAACTTGAAATGAGTAGGAAAAGTGCATCTGAAAATGCATGAACTAAAGTTGTGTAGGTTGAGCAACACGATGGGTAGTTCAACCTGCAAATTTCTATATAGCTTATAAATACAACATGCATATTGATATGTAATTACTTGTATAGATGTAGGAAAAATTATAGAATATTGGAAGACACATTGGTCCTAGTGTGTGTGTATATGTTAGTAGAGATGAAAGGTTAAGAAGTAAACCTAAACATTTTTGGAAACCTCGAACATAAAAAATGCACTTGCATTGTTACCACCAATCTCAAACAAATAACAGGTTGTTTACATTAGTTAAAAATAATAATGAATCAATAATTGACTGAATTAAGATAGGCATAAATATGAAAAAAATCTAGGAACAACGATGTAAGACAATGCAAGTTGAAAAGCACAATGTGTAGTTCAACCTGCAAGTGAACATATACAATGAAAGCACAAATGCGACTCTACATGGATATTCAATGAATATTTCAATTTATCTGGGTGTACGAACCTCTTTTACCTAAGGAGGAAGATTTTGATATCCAACCATCCATTAGGGGTAACATGAAATGAGTAGGAAAAGAACACTTTACAAAGCATGAAGTAAAGTTATGCAAGTTGAACACAATGTGTAGTTCAATGATCGGTAACTTTCTATATAGCTTTAAATTGTAACGTACATATTGATATGTAATTAATTCTAGAGATGCATCAAAAAATACAAAATATTGCAAGACACATGGTTGTTGTGCATGTGTGTATCTGTTATGTGAGATGAAAGGTTAAGAAGTCAATTGAAACCTTTGTGAAAACCCAAAATGTTAAAAAGTATGCTTGTATTGCTACCACCAATGTCAAATAAATAACATGTTGTTTTCCTCTATTGATAAAAAATTGAATCATTAATTGAGTGAATAGATATAGAGGTAAATGTGAAACATATCCTAGGAATCATGATGTAATCCAATGCATATTGAAAAGCATGATGTGCAGGTCAACCTACAAGTGCAAATATATAATGAATGTAAAATCATAGACCTACATGGACATAAAATGAAGAGTTCAATTTATTTGGGGTGCACATAGCTCTTTATCCCAAGGAGGAAGGTTGTGAAATATAACCAATCCTTTGAGATTACATGAAAGGAGAAAGAAAATCACATCTTACAAAGCATGAACTAAAGTTGTGTAGTTTGAAAGTCACAATGTGTAGTTCAAAAACTGCAACTTTGTGTATAGCATAAAATTGTAACTTGTATATTGATATGTAATTACTTATATAGACACATACAAAAATATATACTATTTCAAGACACATTTCTTGTGGTGAATGTGGTGCATGTGTATATCAAGACACATTACTTGTGGTGCATGTGTATATCAAGACACATTGATTGTGGTGCATGTGTATTTCAAGACACTTACAAAGCTTGACCTAAAGTTGTTCAAGTTGAACAACATAATGTGTAGTTCAAGTTGGAGCTTTCTATATAGCCTAAAACTGTAACATGCATATTGATATGTAATTACTTCTAAAGATGCACAAAAAAATAAATAAATTGGAAGACATCTTGGTTGTGGTGTATGTGTCTATCTAATATGTGAGAATAAAGGTTGAGAATTCAACCAAAACCTTGGTGATAACCTCAAATGAAAAAGAATATGATTGTATTGCCCCCACTAACCTCAAAAGAATCACACATTGTTTGCATCTATTGATAAAATAATGAATCAGTAGTTGAGTGAATTAGGTTAGGTATAAATTCATAACACATCCTACGAAGCATGATGTAATTGTGTGTAAGTTGAACAACACATATTGTAGTTCAACCTGTACATGGACATACACAATGAAATCAAAATTATAGCCCTACATCAAAATGAAATGAAGATTTTACTTTATTTTAGGTTGATATACATCTTTTACCTAAAAACTAGTTATCTAATCCAACCATTCTTTTGACATAACTTGAAATGAGTAGAAAAAGCATGTCTTACACAACATGAACTAAACTTGTGTAGGTTGAAAAAAATATATACATTTCAAATTACAACTTTGTGTGTGGCCAAAAATCATAAGGTGTAAAATGAAATATATATACCTATACAGATGCATGACATAATATAGAATATAGTAAGATAAATTGGTTTTGGTGTATGTGTATATCTAGGTAAACTTTTCTTTTACAAATTTCTTGTTTTTATATACATTTTTTGTAACTTTCTTCTTACACCTTGAAAGGTGGAAAATTGTATGCTTTTCTAGGGTTTATGACCTAGAATGACAATTTTCACTCTCTCTCATTCAAGGATGACCCTAGAGATCTCAATGCAAAGGAGAAAGATGTCTTGAAATAGGGCTATCCTAGGGGATGAATATAAACTAATGAGGGGTTCACCACAAGCTAGGGCTTGGAAAGATAAATGAAATGTAAGTTGTAATGTCTAAACCTATTGATGCATGAAACTTAAATAAATGACCTAGAAATGCATATAAATCATAACAGAAAGATATAAAATTAGAAGTGTGCACCTAGAAACTTGTAGAGGCTTGAATGAAGAT